>JARFOD010008898.1:26227-42329 GCA_031763545.1 Mopalia muscosa | reverse complement strand
ATACCCAGTTTAGCTATATAAACAATATTCAGTTTAGCTATGTAAACAATATTCAGTTTAGCTATATAAACAATATTTAGTTTATCTATATAAACAATATTCAGTTTAGATATGTAAACAATATTCAGTTTAGCTATGTAAATAATATCCAGTTTAGCTATATAAACAATACCCAGTTTAGCTATATAAACAATATTCAGTTTAGCTATGTAAACAATATTCAGTTTAGCTATATAAACAATATTCAGTTTAGCTATGTAAACAATATTCAGTTTAGCTCTATAAACAATACCCAGTTTAGCTATGTAAACAATATCCAGTTTAACTATATAAACAATATTCAGTTTAGATATGTACACAATATCCAGTTTAGCTATATAAACAATATCCAGTTTAGCTATGTAAACAATATCTTGTTTAGCTCTGTATACAATACCCAGTTTAGCTATGTAAACAATATCTAGTTTAGCTATATACATGTAAACAATATTCAGTTTAGATATGTAAACATTATTCAGTTTATCTATGTAAACAATATCCAATTTAGCTATATAAACAATATTCAGTTAAGCTATATAAACAATATTCAGTTTAGCTATTTAAACAATATCCAGTTTAGCTATATAAACAATATTCAGTTTAGCTATGTAAACAATATCCAGTTAAGCTTTATAAAAAATATCCAGTTTAGCTATGTAAATAATATCCAGTTTAGCTATGTAAAACAATATCCAGTTAAGCTATATAAACAATATCCAGTTTAGCTATATAAACAATATCCAGTTAAGCTTTATAAAAAATATCCAGTTTAGCTCTATAAACAATACCCAGTTTAGCTATGTAAAACAATATCCAGTTAAGCTATGTAAACAATATCCAGTTTAGCTATGTAAATAATATCTAGTTAAGCTTTATAAAAAATATCCAGTTTAACTATGTAAACAATATCTAGTTAAGTTTTGTAAACAATATCCAGTTTAGCTTTATAAACAATATCTAGTTAAGTTTTGTAAACAATATCCAATTTAGCTATATAAACAATATCTAGTTAAGTTTTGTAAACTATATCCAGTTTAGCTTTATAAACAATATCCAGTTTAGCTATATAAACAATATCCAGTTTAGCAATGTAAACAATATCCAGTTTAGCAATGTAAACAATATCTAGTTAAGTTTTGTCAACAATATCCAGTTTAGCTTTATAAACAATATCCAGTTTAGCTTTATAAACAATATCCAGTTTAGCTTTATAAACAATATCCAGTTTAGCTATATAAACAATATTCAGTTTAGTTTTTTAAACAATATCCAGTTAAGCTATGTAAACAATATCTAATTTAGTTATTTAAATAATATCTAGTTTACCTATATTAAACAATATCAAGTTTAGCTATATAAACAACTTCCAGTTAAGCCATGTAAACAAGATCTAATTTGGCTATGTAAGCAATATCCAGTTGAGCTATGTAAACAATACCAAGTTTAGCTAGGTTAACAATATCCAGTTGAGCTATGTAAACAAGATCTAATTTAGCTATGTAAACAATATCCAGTTGAGCTATGTAAACAATATCCGGTTTTTCTATATAAACAATATTCAGTTCCGTGTTCAGTATAGTAAAGATATGTGTACACCACTGAATATTAAAGCATATGAAGTACTGTACTAAAAATAATTTTCTTTTGGTTTGTTTTTTCTTACCAACTGATTACCTGAATGTTGTTACCCAGGTAGACAATGTATAGATACATTAAAGTTACCAGTAAGCGATAAAAGGTACTTTATACACATTGATATATTCACACCGAAATGAGGTGTGTCAAGTTTAAACCGTTTCTAAAGTATACACTCCCTTCAAACAGGCGAGGGGATTGCCCTACTTGGTGGCAAGATAGCAACCAAAAAGGTTTCATTACCAAATGTTGATTGACACGATTTAAGAGTTATTAATGATTAATGAATGTTAGAGTTAAAACATTATTAATAAAAACAATGTATGTAGGTATAACTCGCAAAAAAGCCCCAGAGATGTCAGTTGAAGGTCATCCTGACCACTCCCCCACTCAGCCATTCTTAAAAGAATTGTCTGATTGACTTTGTTTTATGCACTGTAAAATTTAACCATAACTTCAAACATATATGAGAGAAATAGACGAAACTGTTTGGACGTATACACTTCTTGTAATTATTAAATCTTGATAATTGGATTTTCTGGAACTCGAACATAAATGACTTTTTGAGATCGAGTCATATGTTTTTGGAACCGCTGTTACACACAATTGTCAATTTGATTGTCGGAAACGTCACACGACTGGAGGGGTATAGGCATGACGTATGTGGGATAGCGGTAACACTAAATGAATTAAACTGGACGAGCTCCTTCTACGACCCTTTAAACCCTCTATTTAATTTGTCTACAAGGAAGATGGAGTATCTGTCAGATCTATGTAAAGGTCATGTACTTGTAGGCCGCCATGTAATGACAGCACAATTAAGGGGGTTGATGTACTACATATTAATTTAAACTGACACTCTAAAAGAATACTAGAATGTGATATCAACGTCCATTTATCAGTTGTCTAATTAGGGGTAGGTCGACATACTCAAATACGGATATTTATAATTATTTTATTTTTATCAAAAATGGCACGTACTGAAACAAGGATGAAGTTTTTAAAAAATGAAATCGGTTAATCACTTTATGCTCTAGATAGACTCTCAGTGACAGAGGTTTCTGAGTTGATCTTGGACGCGGATATATAGATAACCTGTTTCATCTCGAGAGAGGAAGAAACACTTAATATAAGATAGGTGAAAACGTATGACAATTGTAAACACACACATATAACGCATGTATTTATAGGTAACCAAACTCCATATTCTTTTCAGTTTTAATTCATTTCATTTTATTCATCAAAATAAATCCATATTGGTTTTACATAAACTATACTGTGTCAGCCAGGCATAAAGTTGTGCTGGCTTGTTCTTAACCGATTGTTTAAATATGGAGTAAATAATTGACAATCTGTCGTCATATGACTGACATATCCGTGAGTATGGCGTTAAACACCCATCAAACAAAAACAATGATCTATTATTGTTGGCAAAATAATATATGCTCACCGATGTCATGTTCTGTGAGCTTATATATAACCAACAAGCTTGCATTTTCATATGTGATTAAAGGCAGATGGTATCAGATCTATAAAAATAAGCGGAATAACCCTGGGCCTGTTAACTAACACTTATGACAGTAATGGGTCATTTAATAAAGATAGCATTTCGTGTACGGTGTTGACCAGTGGGTTCTTTAGAGTGTTGTTCCCCATCTAGGGCAATTCTATGGCTAGACATTTTAGGTGCAATATTTGGACATTCATGTACATGGAGGCCTACAAATGGTGTGCTAGGCTCATCAAATTAGAACGCACAATGAATTATGTTATTCTTAGAGCACTTACCCATTTTAGAGATGGAACCTAAAGAATACAATGTTTGAAATGTTTAAATCCAATACGGTTTTACCTTTAAGCGTTTCTCTTTGGAATGAATATTTAGGTTTTTTTTTATTTTTTAATCGGTATAATTTCAAACGGATATATAACCGAATGACCAGGAAAAGAAATCAGCTGTAATCTAACCGAACCTAAATAAGTTAACACCGTTTCAGAAATTTACGATTTATTATGTTTCATATTTTAAAAAAATCTCAGTTTAAAGTATCAGCCAAATGATGAGGTGATATGTGACGTAACACCGGTGGTAGAATTCATTCACATTTTCGAATGGTAATTAATTAAAATTCGGTTGAGGACAGCCAATATGGAAAACGTGACGGCTGTGGTGAGTATCGTAGAGAAAATGTTAAAAACGTTTACCAAGTTTGCAAAACTTTTCAAAGCTGAAGTAACGATTTCCCTAATCACACGAGAACCAACATTTTTTATCTATACTAAACATGTTAACAAAACTTGTATATATTTTTTTTATTCGTAGTCTTTTTCTTTTTTTTTAAATAAATTATTAAGATCTCAAATGATAGACAAACGTTTGGAAAACTTTATTGTTTTTCCTCAAAAAAGAAATATATTGGCGTTACATCATTTGAACGGTTTTATACGGCATGTTTTCGTTATTAATTTAACTCCCTTCTTAAATACCATTTTTTATGTAGCAATAATTTGTTAAGTGCGTCAATAGTGGGGTTTTTTTTTTAATTTTTGTTTTTTAATATAAACCATTTCAGTTATACATGCTTTATAAGACGGACTGGCCGCTGGCCATTCAATTTAATATCAGCTTCCTCAATAAACAGACTGACCCAGATTAGACATTATGTACCTCTTAACTGGACCGATAGGGTCCCGGCTATCCAATGGCATTCTCACTAAATGTCGTAGATAATCCTTCCGCTTTCCCTTTGTCCTTTTTACCGTATTATTTGTATTGTATTGTATATCCGTACGCCAATACTTCAATCCGAGAAGGGGCAATATGGGCGAGTGATGAAAACTTCCAAACGTGACTATATTCGTTCTGGGCTTAGATATTACATTGTAGCTCCATTTATCATTCCCAGCGAATTCAATACTAATTCCAATGATTTTTTATGTTTGATGCATGGAGTCATATTAATGAATAAATGGCGCTAACACACACATCATACTGACAGACTTATCCGGACTACACAGGAGTTCGAACAATACAAAAGTTACTAGTAGTGGCATATCTGTCCCTCTATCTTGGATGACAAATTATCTTCCTTTATAGCTGTATCGATATCGGGACTAACATTTATCAAAATTAAGGAGCCATTTCTCTTTCTAGAAAAATCAGACATAAGTTATGTGGATCTTGCTGGATCCCTTGGTCTCAAACTGCACCAATTTTTGTTATTGTTTGGGCTAAAGTTTATGAATTCAAACTATATGTTTGTCTAAATATTAATTCGAAATTCTAATTACAAACAGTTAAATTCAAGTCGCAAAACGTTAATTACTTATTTCTGGCATTTAAACATACTGTACATTTTCCAAGGCTTTCTTCTATCAAACTATTCATGTCACAAACTTTAAATTTGTACCATTCGAGTAAAAGATGTCTTACGTTTTGGATGTTCTAAATTTAATGTTTTTTAATGTCTTCTGAAAGCTTTATTTTACATTTAAATAAGACTTTCCAAGGTGGTGTAGACAAAATAAAACTGGGATCGTTCTTATCATTTTTTTTAAAATGATGCACAGTTTACTAGTTCAAGGACTATTTTACTCGGTCAACTAATTTAATGAGACTTATCATTATCGTTCTTCGAGAAATATAAACCATGAAAAAAGCCGTCTATTTTTTCTGTTGACATATTTACTCATTTTGCAATATGTTTTTTAAATAATAATTGGATTTTCCCAACATTCACATATATGTACCTTGCGTATTAAAGCTTTCCACAACTATATATATTTTGAATAAATGAAGAGAGAATTATATATGGTACGGATTTATATTCTTCTGCATAAGAGACTTAACAGAGAACGTGTTTTCTGAAAATCCCTCTTGGGGTCCTGCAAGGCCTTTATCATAGAATTGTGTTAATAGTTAGTGATGTTTCTCACTGATTTACTGAATATTTTCTTTTTTGCGCTTATCACAGCGGCTCTCGTCTGTTCCAATGTCCACCAGTTGTGTTTGATACCAAGAATACGAATACGTGTCTTTTCACGATCTGCCTTGTGCATGATCCATAAGTTGTTCAGAATGCGAGCTAAATATCCTGCCCGTTGTACCATGTTTAAGAAATCTTAATACAACCCATCAACTAATGGTCAATCCGTCTTGTAAAAAATGCGTGAGCTCTCGCGATAAGAGGTACAGATGGATTCAAGTGGATTAACTTTCTCTCTATTATAACTTATTAATAAAAGACGAATAACCATATCAATGACACAATCAACACATTTTATTTCAACAATTGTAGTCAGTAGTAGGAGCCAATACATAGCAATTGAGCAGTTTAATTCCAGCAGAAAATTAATATAATTCAACTAAAAGTGAATTAAGAACAAATTTCGTTGTAAGTGTGTTATTATCTTTATTATGCATTGCTATAAATTTACTCTAATAAATTTCTTAATAAACATGCACTAATTCATTCAGACATCGCTCGTACATTAATTAAACTATGTGGACAAAATACTGAGTTAGGATCTTCTTTACTTTATAGACATGTATAAATATTTTGATTAGAGGATCATTGTCCTTTAATAAAAACCGATTATATCTTTAAATTATTATCCTATGATAGACATGACAAAGCTAATAGTGATTAGAAGAAATATATTTTAACCACAATAAAACTCACACATAAATAAATATATACTTTAAGAGATCGATCACCCTAACGGTGTTTTCTTGAATTAATGGAAATTAGCGTTTTCCTGCTGCTTAGTCCCGTCTAAAAATGCAGGAAACAAATTTGTTTAAACCACTACAAAAAGTTTTCTGAACTGGAATCCTTTCAAACTAAGAAAGTTTTATTCCAAAAATAACGAAAACACCACTACAGAAAGTGTACCCGGTAATTAAATAAAATGTGAAGGCTCTACAAAGCACACTTTGAATTAAATATTGGTCCATGCTAAAAACTAAGCACTACAAACAAAAAATGGGATTTAATGTTTTTTTGATCCATTAACTATGGATAGAAATACCGGTACACTTGCAACATCCCTTGTTTCTGCATACAGTCTAATCTGTCTACATATATACATGCAATCGATCTACTTTATTTTGTAATCAGTCAAAAATTGCGCTACATATTTCCTTCAACCAAAGCATTTACAAAGGTCTTTTTTGTTTTGGGTGTTTTTTTCATGTATTTCAGAGGCAGGGGGGGGGGAGGTCCATCTTTTATTGTGTTTTCTACAGTCGTCGCAAAAGCCCTATCTTGTCTACCAATGGATCATGTTGCATGCATTATTGTTTGAAAAGAAAATATGCCTAGAGTTTACAATGCATATCACAATAATTTGCCATATCACACGCTAAGGTTATGTATACTTTATATAGATTATACAGATTTACATGATCCCCCATTATTTGTGAAAATAAGACGGCTACTGTATAAATGTTCTGTGACAATGAAATGTGTTGAACCGGACTTTATAAGTTTCTACCCGAGTGGGTGATTTCTCTATATTGTTGTGCTGATGTAACATATTTTTCACATTGATTTTATAAGTGTGAAATAATTCGTAAGGTTATACCTAATGGCAAATCCGTTTGTTCTGATTCATCGAAAACTTGCTCCTTTTCATAAAAAACACATGACTTTACATGTTTTATTTCAACTCAAACTGCACTGACGACTCTTGATGTTTGATTCAAAATGGAAACAGACTGTGGATTAAGTAGTTAATCCTGGTTTTAAGAATCGATTATAAAACCTCATACAGTCGTTATAACGACATAAGACAGTGTCATTCATTCGTTTAAGTAATCATTCCTCTGATGTGGTGTGTTGACTTTTTGAAATAAATCATGTAAATAGGGTTTCTATATATCTAACAATTATTTTAAATTCATCCCAACTTCCATAGATAACCTTCAAAATTCAATCTATACAATATCCCCGTGTTTTGTGTGTTGCAATTAAGTTCAGATCCTAAGATCAACCGAACGGTGTTCAATTAGGTCAGGCTTTCTGGGGTTGTTGCAAACTGTTGGGAAGAAATTCCTTCCTGTCTTATCGCTCTTGGGCCTAAGGGTCAACAAGACAAACGTTTATATAACTCAGCTCAATTTCGAATTGTTCCGTTCTTTTTTCCATCGCTTAGTCAAATTTTTTGGCTCATTCTATTAATTCTAACAGCCAAACATATTTTCCATTATAATATTTGTGTTTTATGCAGCGTACTTCATTCATCGCCTTAACGGCCAGTCGTCTATTACCTTCGCAAGGCAAAGGGTTTATTCGCGGCTTCTCTCTGTTACAACTAAAGGTGGATCAAGAATCTTGAATCAGATTGTTTATAGTTCCACCTCTGGGAATTTTGCTCCAATCAATTCTCCGTGTTTGGTCATCATAAAACATTTAAGGTACTCAACATTTCCATATGCTCAATACAAAACCAAGCCGAATTTAGAGTATATGTGTTTTAGCAATAGGCATTGGCATCGGACGGACACCTAAATGGTGTAGCGGTGTTGTCTGGTTAAAAATACAGGCTCTGCCAAGGGTTGTAACAGAGAATATCCAGAAATAAAGCGTCCTTGCAAGGTAAGATGGTGGTATATTGGAAATATTGTATTTGTGATGATACAACAACTCCAATCAAAATTATAATTTCAGTCAACTATTTTTATCTCGTTTCCAATGTTTCCTAGGGTCTTCTCTGGACACAGGAGGCATAGTACTTAATTTCGCCACGCGTTCAAATCAATCGCTGGTATAGATGCACAGGATCTCAAAGCATTTCTGCAAAGTGGACAGAAAAAATGATAAACAAATAAACAAGATTAACGAATAACACAGAAACAGCATTGAATGTAATTAATTAGATTGTCCATTGCACTCCTTATGTTTGTGTTTCTTCCAAAGAAGCATGTATTTTAAAGCGCGAAGTAAAACGTATGCATTAATGCAAGCATAGAAAACTAACAAGTCCGTTAAATCTAAGGGATGCCGTTGTCACCTAATGAGAATTAAAATATTATGATTGCACAATTTTAAAGAAAACCATTTCCTGAATCCCACCCAAACACGACATAGCAATTTAATGCAAAAGTTTCAGCCATGGATTCAAGAATATTGCACCACAAAGCTTTCTTGGCATTATTTCCTCTTACATACCATACTTTTACTACTGGTCACCTCGAAAATTAAGATGAAATAAAATGGAAACAGTAGAACGGACCGAGGCTTTTAACAATCGAGTTTATGACAATGCTCGACAATTCTAACCTGTAGTTCTTTATACATACAACATCTATAAAATAATGTTCTGTTATACGGCAAAATTTAGAAAGAGACTCACGTGAATGAATCGGCGTTAAAAAATGCATTTGGTTGTATCCTCACAAAGTCGAATGTGTTACAGAGTATACCAGCCATGGACACCTTTCGGATCTCAGCTAACTGACCTGCAAAGATAAAAAAAAAGCCCTAATATGTCACATTTGTCTACCAATACCCAAATAATATTGAAAGAAATGAATTGTAATGTCATTTACTGCACAGTTCAATCATTTGTCAAGGAAAATGGTTGCTTTGTGTTTAAAGTCGTACTCAAGGGTGATTTACAAATATGGCGATGGGCTATATACTGTGATAAGTCACAGTGTGTAACATCTCACACTGGAAATCCGCCGGTATAGGACACTCAATATCCCAACACTGAACTGAAGACAAAATTGTCAACAAAACAACCATGTACAGAGCAGTTTCAAAAGCGGACAGTGGCGATATATCTTGAACTAAAACTTCAGTAGGTAGATGGTTCGGCTGGTGAAATTTCAATGATAAAATCTATCATCCATTTCAATTATAACCCAAAACGTCAACGCAAAAAAACACACAGGACTTGAACAGTGTAAATAGCACCACTACATTCCATTTGGGTTTTACAGTCCTTACCTTTATCTCACATGTAATGTATAGACCCCTATTTAGAACAATTGGTGAATACGTTAAATTTGGCATCTATGACTCTGAATGAATATGTTTTCTTGATTTGCATATCCCTAACTGTGTGGTGGCAGTACAAGTCTATTTATCTCACGGTCCAGGTAGAATTTAACGATATCTCCTATAAAGTTCAATTTTGTGTGTGTCATTTCCTTAGTATTATTGAAGGCTTAAGGTTTTAGGCAGCTAGTATATCTCAATTGTATCTCTTATGAGTACAGCTCTTTATCAACAAAACGAACGATTCTTGGAAATTAAGATGTTATGGATGAACTTACTATCGGTAAATCTTTGTGGTGATTCGGATGTCTCATACCAGAAGCGATCACCTTCTTTGATAGATTTAAACTGCTGACCAATGATGTTACCAAACGTCGGACCTACAGCGCCATAAATAACTGGTTTCTCTGAAAGTCCACCGGTGAAAAGGTCCACGTCTGCTGGATTTCTTCAACATAATCGAAAGTTGTTTGTTTATCCCTTCAGGATCAAAGTTTGATAAAAAAATTTATCTATTGGAATTTATCAATATGATTTATACCAAATTAACATTATCTGTCTTGATTGAAACATAAGACAATAAACAGGGATGGGTGACGTCTGCCTTCATGATAGGTCATTGTCCTATAGTTAACACAGATCCATGACGCCATTCATGCTTGGATTCGAAAGAAGTCATTGTACTGTGGTAAACAGAGATCCATAATGTCAGCCACGCTTAGATTCGTAAGTAGTCATTGTCCTATATAGTATAGTAAATAAATATTCATTAAGTAAATTACGTCTCACCAAAACTATTGTACCGGTACTGTGGTAAACAAGAACCCATGACCTCAAGCACGATTGGCTTCAGGAGACGTCATTTTGTCACTTGTCCAATTGACAACAAGCAGCATGACAGGAAAAAACTATCATAGCCAGTGAAAGGGTGTTTACTTTAAAGGCGATTTAGAACAAAAACGGGTGAATTGTTGCACAAGCTTTAGTTACTTTTTAGTTTATGCCAGTTAAGATGGTGCCGTGTAAACGGGAAACATAAGCTCCCGATATAAGGGTGAATGATATATCTGCAGCGATATGCGTACTACTAAACATAATCTCTAATGTAGCGAACTTAACTAGAAGAAAATTTCTTAATTGTTCCTGATGTAGTCAGAGGCAAGAATTATATTTATTAACCGACAACAGGATGCTGTCGGCAATCGAACACCGAGAGCGTCGATTCAGTATTTTGTCAGCAATAATTAGTTAATAATGTACCTGTATATTTGCCCGAGACGATTGGCGGTATCAATATCGTGATCCCGAAATCCCGTTTGTGAGACGGAGAAGTCAGTGGGTACTGACAAACCAAAATGAGCCCTCCAGGTCGAGTACTGAGCTAACCCATGTTCTCGACCTCGCTGGATGTTGGATGCTGCCAAGTCGGCCCCATTACCGACCTCTGTCTGATACAGATTGTTGATGGCGCTTCCAGACAGAACGCGGTCACATTTCTTGCTAGGTTCAGACGCCATTCCACGCATCAATGGGTCTTCATGAAGAAGGAAAGTCTGCGGCCTGAAAAACGAATCTTTTAAGTCAATTGGTATGTAGCCATTGTCTTTGTTTTCTCTGTTTAGAAGGCTGTAAGTTGTCCTTAACATACTGTGTCCGAATCGCATTGCTACTGTGGCAAAAACGTTAGCTAAGCCGGCGTCTACCCGTCTGTCATACCCAGTAAAACGACCATTAGCAAATACTTGAAGGCTATACTTCCGGAGTAGATCGGGCCCAAGAACTGCAGGGAGGTATTCAGCATACGTTATATGTTGAACAATAGCGATAATAATTCGGCGAGTTTCCTGGAAAAGCATTTCGTCACTGTACGAGGGTTTGAGTCTCTTCAGAACGCCGGCAATTCGGTTGTGTTCCCGAAACCATACTGTCTCCATACCAATCAGTCCAATGAACTCATTCACTCTGTTATCTCCTGGAAAAAAGTAATAAGAGAAGACGTTTAACACCACCATCGTCACAATTCTCAAGGTGTTCATTATGAACAAAGACAAAATTATTTTACTCCCAATTCATTGTGCAATCTAGAGCAAAACTTTATGTTATCATCACGGCTCGTGAATAGCGTTTGTGGCACACATAACTAAAATACATCGATAAAGTCACATTGGCCTTTAAGCGTGAATGAATTTGAAATTATGAGGGTATTGTTATTTAATTGACCCATTTTTTTTGTTATTACTGTCTTGGGGTTTGTCTTGAAAAGTTCAAATCTGAAATGGTTGCTGACAGTTCAACGGGATAATACCGCCATACAAACCAATAAAGATATAGTTTAAATACCTGAAGCGTAGAAGGCAAATCCTTGCATGGCGATCAGAGGGTTGCCATGAGGGATGATTGGGAGTTGTTGAGGTACAGACATCATCAACAAGCCTACAAAATTATAATCGTTATTGTATTCAATAAATGAGAATTACAGAATTTTTGTAAAAGCAAACGTTCAACTTGCATGATTTTATGGAAAACCCCAAAATATAAAACTTTAAAGCATTGTTCTGCGGAACACTCGGTACGTTAACGAGATAGTAAGGGGATAGAGAAAAAAATATTTAGACAAGCAGACTTGAGATTTTCTCCCGTTTCAAACAGTTTCCATTTATTCAGGTTTCATATCCACATAATACTAAGAACACCGACAAATAGGTACTACATTTACCCTAAGACTGCCCACCGTAGTTATGTGTTTATTCCTCCCAAGTTTGCGATGTAACCTAATATAATCGAACCAGACTTGCAGTCGGCGTATCACCGACTTTATCTCTAGCAAGAATTTGTTTACCTCAAGTAAACTATCACTGTGTATGGGCCAATTGTCTTTTTCACATTTTTCCTTGGAATTTCAATTGGCCATTAATTATCTTCAAGATATATCGGTACTTTTATTCAAATCAATTTGATATAAAACATCGTTAGCTCACTGTTTGGGAACCAGTAATTCAACCGGATATATCCACTGAGTAATAAGTATGCCTTATGGCAGGAAATATATCATAATTAATCTGAAAGAGTGACCTCCCTTTAACCCGGCTACATACCATCCGTAAATCTCCTCAAACTGTCTGATTTATTCTTTGTGGCACCATAAATCGCACCGCCATCGATAAATGCCGAGGCTTGGTTCAACTGTTGGCGCTGACCTACAAATAAAAACAATATACTATCTTTTAGGAATACGCAACAACGTGAAATGTTTTCTTACCATGTGCTAATCCCTCGAAATGCGATCAAGAAACTTTAAGACTCTATTCCAACTATGATATACCCACCGTCAGTGCAAAACATTATTAAAATCATTTGTAAATTTGAAAATCAAACAAAATGTATGTATTTTATAAATCGAGCGGTGTTCCTTAATGGCGGAGGTATGTACAAGGTGTTCCTATAAACTTTTTATTTTGAATTTATTTTATCAAATCCTTGTTGATGGCATGTTATATTATTGTTTTCACCTGTCTGGCATTTCAAGTCGGTGACCTCCAATGACCTTGGGAACTCCATACAGTCACGATTAAACTGGCGGAAGAAGTCTCTTTGTGGGATAGGTATGTTAGAACAGAATCCGGCAGGTCTGTTGACAGAAACATAGCATAGACAATTACCGATATTATTGATATCTGCCATTAGTAGATAATTATTTGAATTGCTAAACGTAGATACAACTATAAATATCAACGAAATCTATGATAGCACTGCTCTGAGCTCGTCTTTGTACACCCAATTAAAGATAACTTGAATATAACGGATTTGCTCCATTTCATAATGAAGAAAAAACATACAAAGATAGGTTTAATAATATTTTTACAAGATATGCCAGTGAATTCAAACCTGAGAAAAACAAGAAAATTCAGAAGAACTTCTGGCATTCCTCGATAATATAGCTTCTAACTAAACGAAACGCATTTACCTATTGCAATTGACAAAGATTAAGACAGTCTTCCGAAAAATCACAATTGCTATGCGCAGTGGCTGCTCAGTGATGGAGTTACTCAGAGTTTATCACCAGTATAAAGACACATGTCTGAAATGTGAAGTCGCGGTTACTTGCTGGTCTACAATGCCGCCGTCGACATACTACATGGTAGTTACATACTTCTACTAACTAGACTTCTGCTATTAGTGAAAGCATTAGCCGTTAATCCCGCTGAATAACCGTGGTTAATACACAATAGTGTAATTCCAAATAAACGATAACTTCATTTTGACTCAATATTCAGCATTTAATATGTCATCAACAGGAGATAGTGTCCTATCAAACCCGGATGGTAATAAAACTCCTGAAATATTGAGTCGAAATGAAGGCATTTTTGGGATAGAATTACACTACTAGTGTATTACGTTGAAAACATTAGTTCACCATATAGCTTACGTTGATAGAGGAGTTTGTCTGCAGCATTTCATAACCGCATCGTCCGCACCTGTGGACAATAACGCTAGAGTCATAAACAAATCTTCTTCACATTGTTAGCTATTAAAGTACATAATTACGATACATAAAAAGAACGTATTATCATATTCGATCGTTTGTTTTATAGTTTTTTGGTGAGATAAAGTTGTAACAATAAGACTTTCATATTACTATTGATTGATTTATTGGTGTTTTAGGTTGTGCTTAAGAGTATTTCACTGATGCTGTATTCAACAGTAATTGACCCTATCACAACCAAGATATGAAGTGATTTAACAACGTTGGAAAGTTAATCTCCCCCCCAGTGATAAGTAAAGACAGTATTGCTAGTCTTCATACAAACTGCCCTTAGCCAGAGGGCCATTCAAATTATGATATAATTTTCTGACTAAGGCCACTGTTCCAAGGCCAGAACATTAATGTAGTGTAGCTATATTTTTAGACTAAATTGCCCTCATTTAAGGTTTGCTGTCAGTTATATAGAAGGTGGTTGTCTTCACCTATCAAACTGGCTGTAAATTTAGTGAAATAACCTTAAGTACTATAAGTTTCGAACGAAATTTAGAAGTGGAGTAACATAATGGGAGTCTCGGGAAGTTGGCAAGGGAGGTAACTTTATCTTTGCAAAGCGGTCCTCTGACGTCAGAACATTCGTGATAGTGGAGCTTTTACATGAGATCAAACACATTTTTGTATTGTGACGTTACTAAAAAGTCCATGAATCTCGACCGTTTTGACGTCAGAGGACCGCATTTAATGGAACATTACGAGACTCCCATTATATAATATCTGGATAACCGCTTCTTGTTTTGTGATAGAACACAACGTTTCGATACATATGCCTGTATCTTCATCAGGTGTAAATTGACTAAAGAAAAATAGGAGAGGTACAAGCTTTATACCAATATTATAAAGTAATTGAATAAACAATTAAGGTCTAGTGATCTAGTGAAAAGTGTGGACCATAACCATAGAGTACTGAATACAACGTTAATCAATCCAAAGCAGTGTCTGTGTGATGCTGACAGGAAACAACCACAAATGGTACTTTTTGATTAATAAGAGAATTGGTTGAGTACCAATAGACCAACGCTTCGACCAGATTGTAATGTGCGTTGCCTGTACAATGTACAGATACATGCTTAGATTCACGATAGACATTCAAGTTACCAGTTATTAACGGAAAGATGTCACTGAACAGAAAGTTTTGGCACAGCACAGGACTGTACTATCAGGTGAAGGTTTTGTCAATGTGGTACATGCAGCTTTAATTAGGAGTCATTAAGTGAATCATGAAGATAAATTACCTTTAGTCGGCGCTCTGTCTGTCAGGTCATGTGATATGAATTGACCGAATGTTGTGAGCAGCATGGAAAATGAAGAATCATCACCATTTGGTTGCGAGGGCTCGTGGAAGCGTGTGCTGATCAGTCTGGCGTTAGGGAGATCACCACCGTCCTGAGCTCGAGACCGAGGCCAGTCATCTCGAAATGATTGCGTTTCTGTATTAAAAAATTAGTAAAGTTACATGTTGAATGTTCAATATGAATTATTTTCTTATGAAGAGTTTGTAGGCTATTCGAATTGTGGAGACAGATACCGAAATAAAATACTGCCAAATGTTGTTCGAAAGAACCGATTACAAATAGCGATCTTTTCTTGTTATCGGATAATGTGAGCGTTTCCATTAAAGTGTTATTTTAATTCGGCTTCAAATAATTTGAGGTTTTGCAGTTAATTTGGATTAATCGTGTCCTTTACAGCGACGATTTTGGCTAAAATTTTAATAACAACACGATCGCCACGTAAATTTCATGAGCATGGGATATTCTTTAAATATCATTATGAGCTCTTTAATAGGCATATAGAAGTCGGTGTATAGATAACTCGGGACAATTTTATGGATGAACCACTTCTTTATTATAGTGGAGCTGACGTTTCGTTGGAGATATTCTCA
>JARFOD010008898.1:0-26217 GCA_031763545.1 Mopalia muscosa | reverse complement strand
AACTCTGTTGGGAGTATCTCCAACGAAACGTCAGCTCCACTTTAATAAAGAAGTTGTTCATCCATCAAATTGTCCTGAGTTTTCAATATGAGCTTTCGGAGCTCCTTGGATAAAAAAAGCTATCTCTGTAAAAGTTTATTCGGAATACTAATAGCAAATAGTTCAATTTAAAAAATTATTGAACTGACCGTATGTTGGCTGGAGGAGTCGCCTAAATGGAATGAATGCAGAGCCCCAGAGTGGATTTTCCAGATTATTGCATGTTCCATCAATTGTACGGTATTTGGTAAACCTGTCGCAGAACGTCGGTTCTTTGAACGGACAAGAGAAGGTGTACCGGGCAAAAGCTGGACTAGATAGAACACTGCTTAATGTCAACCCAGGATATTGAGTTCTACAACAAACATAACAGATGATCTAGTTATCTGTTTGTTATATGCTATATGCTACCATGAGATACTCCCATATATATAACAAGACGTAACTAAGTGATCCAGTCCATAATTGAATTGTTAAACTTTGCTTTCGAATTTATAGCAACAGATCTTTAATGCTGTCCTATTATACCAACCTAAAAAAACACAGTTTCTGAACTCCAATTAGTTCAAATTAAGACAGAGTTATATCAAAATAAGGCAAACACTGTTAATATTCACTTTCTAAAAGACACCAAAATAAATTCCCATACACAGATTTAGGTCATTTCACTCCCATGGCTGCGTCTAGCACAATGGGCGGAGACAACCATCAGTTGCACGCATTTGTAAATTAAATTAAAAATGGTAGTCGATTAGTTCAGACTATGCGACTGTCTGATTGACGGACCCAGTAATGCACTGACAAAGCCATTATTCATGGCACAGTTATTACAGTGTAGTTTTGTTCCCCTGATATAAGAATAATCATGTAAGTATTGGGTAGCAGTACCTGATCATACGTGCAATCCAGTTGATAATCCGGCTGGGTTTTGAGAATCTTGTTACGATTTCCGGGCTTTCGGAAAACAACAAGGGGTCTGGATTGTCAAAATTTTGGCCAAATTTGTCCACGTCTGAAAATATAAAACATTGAGTGCATGTGCCCAACAAATACACCAATGTGAATGTTTAGTGAGAACGACCAGTTAAGTTAAAATATTACCAATCTGCCGAACACTGATTGTGAAAGGTTCCAATCTTCCTCTTGTTCGGAATACATTCGGTGTTAATTTTGGTTTGATCTGTGCCTAATGTCGAATGCATAGGTATTTATGGTAGTTGGGGATTGATTGAGTGATTTTCTTATTCATCAAAATTCTAACATTTATAAAAAAAAGAGTTCATTGAGTCTTATGTTCAATTCGGGTTCTATAGGATTCAATTCAGGAATTCCAGGTAGCATTTATTAAAATTTTACTTTACATCTATGCATGCATGACATGATCCTATCCACCAGATTTAACAAGGTCAAATTTCGCTCACTAAGTGTGAAGTGTGTTATGCGTTATTGTATCCTCACTAAGTGTGAAGTGGGTTCTGGTATCCTCACTAAGTGTGAAGTGGGTTATGGCATCCTCACTAAGTGCGAAGTGGGTTATAGTATCCTCACTAAGTGTGAAGTAGGTCAGCGTTATTGTATCCTTGCTAGGTGTGAAGTGGGTTATAGCATCCTAACTTAGTGTGAAGTGGGTTATGGTATCCTCACTAAGTGTGAAGTAGGTCAGCGTTATTGTATCCTTGCTAAGTTTAAAGTGGGTTATGGTATCCTCACTAAGTGTGAAGTGGGTCAGCGTTATTGTATCATTACTAAGTGTGAAGTGGATTATGGCATCCTCACTAAGTGTGAAGTGGGTGATGGTATCCTCACTAAGTGTGAAGTAGGTCAGCGTTATTGTATCCTTACTAAGTGTGAAGTGGGTTATGGTATCCTCACTAATTGTGAAGTAGGTCAGCGTTATTGTATGCTTACTAAGTGTGAAGTGGGTTATGGCATCCTTACTAAGTGTGAAGTGAGTTATGGTATCCTCACTAAGTGTGAAGTAGGTCACCGTTATTGTATTCTCGCTAAGTGTGAAGTGGGTTATGGTATCCTCACTAAGTGCGAAGTGGGTCAGCGTTATTGTATCCTTACTAAGTGTGAAGTGGGTTATAGCATCCTTACTAAGTGTGAAGTGGGTTATGGTATCCTCACTAAGTGTGAAGTAGGTCAGCGTAATTATATCCTGAACATGTGTAAAGTAGGTTATGGTATCCTCACTAAGTGTGAAGTGGGTAATGGTATCGTGAATAAGTGTGAAGATGGTTATGTGTTATGATATCCCTAATAAATGTCAAGCTGGTTATGCGTTATATGGTATCCTGAATAAGTATAAGGTGGATAATATTGGGATTAAGCACGAAGTGGGTTATTTTATCCTCAATAGGTGTGAATTAGAGTATATTTTATGGAATGCTGAAAAAATATGGAGTTGTTTATATGTTATGGTGTGCTGAAAAAATGTCGTGGGTTCTGCGCTTTGCCATACTGAATAAGTGTGACAAGGGTAATGTACAATAGTATCATGAATGAATGAGGAATGGGTTATGTGTTATCGATCTTGACTTAATATTAAGTCTGGAATAAGTGTGAAATAAGTTACGAGTTACAGAATCTTGATTAGGAGTGAAGTGGATCATGCGCTTTGGTATCCTGTATAAGTATTAAGTGGGTTGTACCGTGAATAAGCGTGAAGTGGGTCATGGTTTCCTCACTAACTGTGAAATGGGTAATGCGTTATTGTATCCTGAATTGGTGAAGTTGGTTATGTGCTATAAAAATCCCGACTACGTGGGCTGTGCGTTATTTTATCCTGAATAAGTATGACGTTATTTGTGCGTTATAGAAACCAGATTAAGAGTAAAGCTGGTTATGCATTATAACAAATCCTGAATAAGTGTGACGTTATGCATACGTTATTGCATCCTGATTAAATGTGAAGTGGCGAAATGATGTGTTATTGCATCCTGATTAAATGTGAAGTGGCGAAATGATGTGTTATTGCATCCTGATTAAATGCAAAGCTGGTTCTGCGTTATGTTATCCTGAATTAAAGCCATTTGAAAAAAAATAATGCGTCATTCGTGAGAATATGATATGTTAATATTCCAAGGCATATGGCATTTATTGTTATTGCCACCGTTTTTCTCACTTGCTAAAGGCGTTTATTAACCGGCTCTGGTGCCTGAAATGAATCGTTCTCAAGTAGTTTTCAACTATATAAAACCAATTATATTACTTTTTATTATACGCGTATTATTTGTATAATGAATACAAACCGGTTTCTAAACGTCGTCTCATTTGTTCATCTTCTCTGTCTACAATCTTGACCGCCTCAGCAACAATGTTGTCAATATTAGCATTTCTGTTTGGTGGAAAACGTACGGGAGGAGGTTGTACTGGAACGGGATTGGGAGGAGGGTTTACTGGAACGGGGTTGGGAGGAGGGCGTAATGGAACGGGGTTGAGAGGAGGGCGTAATGAAACGCGTCCTGACGGAAGGCGAACTCTTACTGGGATTGGGGCTTGCGGCCGAAAGGGGTTATTTAGAGGTGGTGGAGGTGCTGCTATTCTCCCAAGAACACGCTGAAAGGGAATCGGGACGCCGTTGCTTGGGATATATACACCCGGGTTCTGGGCTTCAACAATCTGCATCTGCAAAAAAAAAAAAGTTGACGCAATGTAAATGATCTTTGGTGCTCCGAGCAATTTTATGTTACACAACCACTCCAACATCCGACACACACGCACACACACCCAGTCATACCTCCCTCCCCCTCAACGTATCAACGTACAAAAGCCTTCACTGAAAATAAAACCGTTCATTTGGATTAGGGCTGCGTAATACTGCAATGGTATAAAACTCTTTTTTATTTTTTATAAAGCATAATGCATTAAGTTCTTAATTGCAAATGTTAATGTCAGAACTCTGTTTCTGTTGGAGTCTTTTGTTTCACATTATTTCCTCCAAGAATGTATGTGCGATCAACGTACAACATACTCGTGGCATATGACTACATGACTTCATACTTAATGTTAAATACAAATAAGGCCTACATATGAATTAAGGTTACATACAACTTAGGGTTACATATTAGGCCTACATGACTAAATATGACTCAGTACAAAATACAAATAAGGCCTACATATGAATTAGGGTTACATACAACTTAGGGTTACATATTAGGACTACATGACTAAATATGACTTAGTACAAAATACAAATAAGGCCTACATATGAATTAGGGTTACATACAACTTAGGGTTACATTCAACCTATGACTTGGTGCTAAATATGACTATGGACCCTGGTTTTCATCCCATAAATGATCGTTACCAACATTAAATTCACTCGCTTCAAATAACGGATGAATAAACGTGTAATGGTCTTACCAAGTGGATTAACAGCACAAATCCAAGCAACCCAATTTGATTTCTGAAATAAATCAAAGAAGAATGATGTTACTTTTATACAGTTGTTGGGTTTCTGAAACATATGTTGTTTTTTCGTGCCAATTGAAAGAACATTAAACGGATAAATAAAAAATACTTTTGAACATATGCGTATTTTCTTAAACTAAAAGAACAATTCACACCGAGATTAGGCTACAATTCATTTCGCTAGAGGAAATGGTTAAACGGGTAACGCTGGAGACATGAAGACCAATGTTAGACATTAAGCCAATGATGATATACAAAGGGTGGGTTTGCTGGTGTCACGAAGTCAATGATTGGATACAAAGAGTAGGTCTGTTGGAGACATGAAGCAAAATAATAAGGTTAAAAAGAGTTGGTTTGCTGGAGACGAGAAGTTCAATGTTGGGGACTCAAAGAGTGGGTATGGTGAGGATATTAAGCCCAATGTTGGGACACAAAACGTAGGTGTGCTGGGGACATGGAGCCTTATGTTGGGAATGCAAAGAGTGGGTTTGCGATCCAATGATGGGATACAAAGACAGTCTTTTGTAGACACGAAGATCGATGATGGGAATACACAGAGAGGGTCTGCTGGGGATATGAAATCCCTTGATGGGGATACAAAGTGTGGGTGTACTGGATACGTGAGGCTAAATGTTGGCGACACAAAGAGAAGGTCTTCTGAGGATATGAAGCCTATTGTTGGGGATAAAAAGAGTGCCCCTGCTGGAGATATGAATATCGATGAGATGGATAAAATAGTGGGTGTAAGGAAGAGGCGGCGCTCAATGTCGTCGAACAGAGTGGGTTTGCTGAGGACATGAAGCCCAATGCTGGAGATAAAAAGAATGCCTCTGCTGGAGATGGGAAAATAAATTATGGGAATACAAACAGTGGGTGTACTGGAGAGGCGAAGCTCAATGTTGGCGACACAAAGAGAAGGTCTGCTGGAGAAATCAAGCATCATGATGGAAATAAAAAGAGTTGGTTTGCTGGGGACATAAAGTCCAATGTTGTTGGATACCAAAACTGAGTCTGCTGCAGGTATGAACCCTGGTAATAGGGATACAAATAGTAACTAGCTGGCGACATGATGCCCAAATGACTGGATACATATAGTGGGTTTGCTGGCTACATAAATGCTAATTAATCATTATCATTAATCCCAATGAAGGGGATGCAAAGAGTTAGTTTTCTGGGTACATGAAGCCCATTGTTGGGGATACAAAGTGTCTGAGCTGGAGATATGAAAATCAATGAGATGGATACAAAGAGTGGGTGTAAGGGAGAGGCGGCGCTCAATGTCGGCGACACCGAGTGGGTTTGCTGAGGACATGGAGCCCAATGCTGGAGATAAAAAGAATACCTCTGCTGGAGATGGGAAAATAAATTACAAACAGTGGGTGTACTGGAGAGGCGAAGCTCAGTGTTGGCGACATAAAGAGAAGGTCTGCTGGAGAAATGAAGCCTCATGATGGGAATGAAAAGAGTTGGTTTGCTAGGGACTTTAAAGTCCAATGTTGTTGGATACCAAAACTGAATCTGCTGGAGATATGAACCCTGGTGATAGGGATACAAATAGTGACTAGCTGACGACATTATGCCCAGTGATTGGATACAAATAGTGGATTTGCTGGATACATAAAGGCTAATGATGGGGACACAAACAGTGGGTCTGCTGGTAACATGAATCCAAATGAAGGGGACGCAAAGAGTTAGTTTTCTTGGTACATGAAGCCCAATGTTGGGGACACAATGAGTAGGTCTGCAGGGGTTACGAAGTTCAATGTTGGGCATACAAGGAGTTGGCCTGTATAGTTATCGAGTGAACACCATTCTGCTGTGAGTGATAAGTTTTTAATGCATGATCTGACAGCCAGAGACGAATTGCGTACAGGCCAAAGTGTTACACGGCTACAAGGCAATTGAAGCTATAGCATAAAATTATAATTGCAAACATTTGCCTTTTATTTTGCCTTTGAAAAGCCAAGTCATGCATTCATGTCTACTTCAAGCTTTCAGAAAATTCAAATATATCCAGGAATGGGTTCAACAAGAAAATGAAGAAATGAAACTTTGGCAAAGATGCTCATTCGATCAGTTAACAGAAATCATATAAAAATGCTGAGTAAAACAACAGCTCCTCATCATACATTTATTCCTTAAAGCTAATGAACATAATGTTTGCTTCGGGGAAGTCAGGTTTTTTATTGTTTTTTTATTTAAAATAAAAAGTTAAAAATTCTATTAAACAAAAACAAACTTATATAAAGTAACTTCATTAATATTTTTAACTTACCCTTTAACACACTTGTAAAACAATAAAGAGAACAAACCAATTATATTAAAGAAAACTTTAAAAAAAAATAAAATAAAATACTCTGTATTAGTATTTTTTGTTAAGTAGAATTTTTGTCAATGACTGAAAGTGCCCGTTCAGAGTGTTTTTATTTTTTTTTTACTTGAAAGATCAATTGTCATTAAGGGCTTACTAAGACAGCCGTCATAATCATATCAAAAGAAATAATATATTTACCATACGTTTTGTATGTGTGTGTGTGTGTGTGTGTGTGTGTGTGTGTGTGTGTGTGTGTGTGGATTTCCGTCTACCATTTAGGGAATTGAATACCACTACAACATATGCGATTCATCTTCGGATAATATGAGATTTTTTATAGAATATTTTTATTAGTATGTAGGTATATAACAGCTATTGAAAGAAACAGCATATGATCAATCCTTTCGAACTTTTACTTATGGGGGCTTCTTCCTGCTTTAAAAAGCGTTATATTTGCTTAAGTTTGCCCTTTATGCCCTGCAATATGACAAATTCCCCCTTTTCAACACTGTGCGGTGTTAGTTTGAAGTAATGTTTAATCCTTAATGTTCGGGCTGTGGAGGAAACGCTCTTTATTCCTTTTTGAACATACTCCGCACATCACTTCAGACAACATGCGATGGCCATATTTTTGTTTGTAACTGTCATACTATCTCTATATCAAACCATTCTATCTTTGGCCAAGAGGTTGACTCTAAACCATTTGGGGGGAGGGGGGCGTACATATACATTCCATCACTACAAGGGATTTATTTAGACAGCCCATTCATTTTTAGCATACGATAAAGGAGCGCTACGGGGTTGTCAAGTGACAAACAAGGGAGATAACTATATTTCGCATAAGGTTTGAATAATCAGTTAAATTACAAGTAAATGACATAGGGGGCACTGCCTGTCAGATGAGTAACAGATTTATCTCCCTTTCTGGCACTGGCCAACTACATTGCGTACATGTATGCCATATCACCTGATGGTGCTGTTTTATAGTGACTACTTTCTAAATATTGCTATATATTGCATTTAAGTTTTTCTATAATGTTATGAATTTTTTGATGAAAGAGTGCTACGGTGGTAGAGGGCTTTAGGCGAACCAAATGTACAATTGGATTAATCGTATTATCGCGAGAGTTTCTATAGCGAACGAGACTAAGACAACTCTCGCACACTATGCCAAGCCATAGTGCATTACTTCTCGCCAATATTTGCGGCGAGGTATGCCACGGACCAGCAAATAAAAGAAGTGCGAAACAAGATGGCCAGAGTGTAGGCCTATTTTAGAGTCAATGTCTCGACGTAGGTAGTAGAATTGACTATATTTTAGAATGCCATTGGAAGGGTTGTATTACATGTACGTCTATTACGGCCAGCTAGATGATGCCGGCATGACTACGACAATCTCATGAGTTTTTGCTGCTTGAACAAGGAACGCCGTTTTTTTTTTAAACAAAAGGGGGTATAAACAGTCATGTTAACTTCGGTTCTTGTTTTAGATGGCAGATAAAAGTTTGGGATTGTTTTAAGCGTAATATATGTCCTAACTGGTTTTAGTGCTCTTGGAAGCAACGTAATTTGGCAGTTTTCCAAGCTTGAGGCAGTTTTGGGCGATTTTGTTGATCTTCTTGTATATTTATTCCCTTTTATTCCTGAAACCTATGTTTTGTTAGGTTTGCAAGGAATGTCCCTTGTGGTTGATATAAGAAGTCTCAATGTTAAAATGAACCATTTCTTTTGATGCTAAAGCTTTTATTTGGGGTAACTTTTTTTTAAATTGCGTTTGGGATTTGAAACGCTTTCTGGAGGAAATCTTATTGCGATGCCTTTTTTTTTTTCATTCTTAGTAAATTATAGTTTAGTTTTATGGCCTAGTATTTGTGTCTTTTTTTAAGGTCTAGTAAAATATTTTTTGTACATTAATAAAGGCTTTCATATTTTCACAAAATTATATTATGGAGCTAAATTTCACGAAGTTTCTTGTAATTCCTAAGTCAATAAATGGGTTATAGGTTGGGCCTTTTCGGAGGTGCAAGTAGTGGTAAAAAAAATATAAAACACTGATTACTCTATTGATTCATTGATTCATTTCATTTTTAAAAATACATGATGGCTTCCGCTGTCTTTCTTTGTCGTTGGTAAGAAATGGCGTCTATATAGACATCAATCCATAACCTCTTTCATCGGAAATTTGACTCCAACTGAACAAAATAAGAAATTTTAGATTGAATGAGTGATCCTTTAAAATGAAATGAAATTTTGTTTGTTGTCTTTATCTTATTAAATTTAGAATCATTTGACTTATGACTTTACTGTCTGACGACTCTCTTCCCAACACACATTTGGTGTGAAACGGTAGTACAACAACAACAACAACAACAGCAACACAGTCTCTATAAAATCAGTGACATTTCCGGCAGAAACACAAGCACTACAGATAAATAGCCCCTGTGTATTTATACAGCTGTAATTTGTCGACCGCACACTTAACGCCGTTTTAGCGAATTTTCATTGTGAATTTACATTTTCACATTCAAAATAGTACTAGGTTTATGATCAAGCGGGCTGTACGCAAGCAAATCATGGAGGTAAAGCCGCTTCCGGTTTTAATCAAATGATAAATGATTAGTGTTTGGCTGAGCTTGTGAAATAGAGCAGAAAAAACATCTACTATTCGTTTAGTCACGTGGTTATCTTAATAGGACAGACTGGTTACGACATAATCAATTTTATTGTTATGTATTGTCGGTAAGCATAAGAGATGTTTACGGATTGCTTGCGGGATAGCTGAAGTTATTTCACCCGGTTATGCTCCAGCTGCATGTTTTTAAACTTAGGCTATATTTCAATTTCTGATTTATTTGGCCAGTAATTTTCCTTGATGCAACATGGTTTACTAGTCCAGCTTCTGCTTCAAGAATAAGGACATGGGAAAATGAGATTTTGACATCCTGGCGGTTCGCTTTAATGTTTAAAACTCGAACAAGTGTCCTGATTTCTTTTTACTTTATTTTATTTAATTTTTTTGAATTTGAGAACAAGAAAAAATAAACCTAGAATGTCTCGCTGCCATCCTCTGTATTTTTATTTTCACTTCTACCTAGGAGTAGTCTTTATCTTGTAACATTCTAGTATAGAAATTGTTTACATCGTGTATGTGTGTTAAACGTCAAACCGTATTACTCTCACTACACGCCTTATTAACTTTTATCAAAGCGGGTTAAATGCCTTAAAAATTTTCATTTTTTAATAATCCGTGAATAATATGATTGGTTTGTAAGGCAGTCGTTTGTCCTATCATAGCATATAACAAAATAAAAGTAGACTCTAGTTAATAGAGCGAAAACAAGTAATAAAGACAAAAGTGAAAAACGACCGTATACATTTAATTATCCTCTGGCGATAATCCACACGGCCAAGTGACCACCAGCTCATACCTGTCTATAACAGTTCGATATAAATGCTAAACGCTGGTAATGCTGGATATAATGTTGGATTATATTTCACATACATTATGGGAACATACATGCATTTAATATCATTAAACGTAATATTTTTTATCCACCAATTGCAAAATATTGAACATCAAATAAAACTGTGTATCCCGAAAGTCTAGCAATATATATTCTGCATTTTAATAAGTTAAACAGTAAATTCGTACAATTATTATAATACAACAAAGCCAGATCGATCAGAAATACACAGAACAAGTGAATTAGTATACATTGAAAACACATAATTTTATACAAAACGATATTTATCAACAATAAATAAATTTCCCAAACGCGCAATAAACGAATTTACCTACCTCATGATGTATGACTTTGTTTGCTTATTTTTCAGTAACCTAAATAAAATCTGAGTCTGTAATCAAGCTTGATAGAAAGGGAAGACACGCATATAGAGCTAGGCAAATAATAATCTAAAGAATTTTAAATCCGTTAATTGCGAAGTGAAGAGTATTGCTTTTCGCCCTTTATTTATATCGTAATCGACAGAGCGTGGTAGAAAAAATGACCCTTGAGCTGTTGCGCAGAAAACGTTGTCATGCCGGGGGCTGGGGGGGGGGGGGCTGGGAAGAAGGGGGGGGGGGGGGGATTCGCTCATGTTAGGTTAACATATACACTACTAATTAGTTCTATCACAACGCCGATGGGCAAAAGCGTTTTGTGAGATTTTATAAAATTTAATAAAAACTTACATTTCAGCCTGCCATCGGTCCATATATTATTTCTATTAAAGGTTAATAGAATAAGACAAAGAATGGACCCACTTATTTTAACCGCAAATTGTCGGGATGTCTTAAAGTCTATCTGAAATTTTAAATAAAATGAACCAACCACGCCTCTATCTCTTGATTGCATCAGATGAAAGGATCTTATTTTTACATAATAACATCTAACGCAGTTTTTAAATATTGCGGATGTACTAGTACATACTTTAAATTGATTTAGTTCTTAAATAACCTTACTATGGTTATTTCATCGGCGACACGCCCGTGTAATACTTATTTAATTCTTGTATTTCTTTTTGTGCTTTTCCATTTGAACTTGGATAAAAAAAAACATACCCACAGAAAGCAGTAAACTATCCTTTGTCGAATTAAATCCTAAGATGGAACTAAAATTCTCCAAGTACCATATTCTTAGCAAAATCATATTATCTCAGTTAATTAAAGGTCTCAGTCGGTACCCTTGATATTGTATATGACCAGAATAAATTCTTAGGCGTTTGGACATCAACAAGCATAATATATATGAGGGATACATCGACCGTAATCAAGGCGGGGAACCATTTAAGCTATAAAATCACTCGCGACATCAATCAGGCCAGGCAATCAGAAGAAAAAACTATGGAAACTTCAGGATCCATTTTTCTCACACACTGGTATCTATATTATCCACGTGCTTGTGCCAGCATTATGTACAGAAACATTTTTGAAAGCTCTGATTTGTCAGGATAACAAATATGTACATTTAGCTTTGTTCAATTAGAATTTAGAAAAGATTTGCTTCTGCGATTTAAATATATTTACTTTATAGAAAGTCCAAATGGCTCAGCAAGACATTAAGGCGTCATTTTATCCGTCGTAAAACAACCGGCCATACGTCAACGGTCAAATTGAATGTGTACAGAATAAACTTAATATATATGTAAACGGTTCTTAAGTCAGCTTGTATCAATTCCCATATTATACAGGCTGGATCAACCTTGAGCTGACTGAATTAATTCTTGATCATAATGATGTGTACTTTTAATGATCACCCTATATTTATATTTTTCTTTTTTTTCACAGAGAAAATAACTCGGGTCCCTCTGACCATAGGAGTGCTCCGAGGATAAATTACAATCGCCCTTGACCAGTTTACCTGCTTACTCTTAGGGCAATCCTGATTACAGTCACATACTCGGATTAATCCCTTTTTCATGGACAGAGGCTTTAGGCCAAGGTCAAGTGAAAGTTGTTATTTTTTGTTAATCTGTCAGATAGTAGGCTTGTGACCAGACAGCCCATGGCGTATTGGTTCGGGTTAACGTTTTAGGTGAAGGATGAACTAGAGCTAAGTTTAATGTTATTCCGCCGAACCACTGGAGCTCGAGACACCATAAGCGTATAGTTACAGTATAGCTGTTAGCCAACTATCAAATAATACATTTCGATGTGTGTTATAGAGCTCTGGGCAGGCGGAAGTTTGCCTGCTCAAGAAATGCCATCGCTTCCTGGTTAGAACAATATGCATTGGAACATAAAGCTGCGCCATAAATGAAATTACCATTACAATAGATGGCCATGGTAAAACAAATAGTGAGGGATTGGACAGGTTCTGCCGTACATGCGCAGATAAAATGTATAAGCTTCCTGTTAATATTTATTAGCGTGAGTTAACGGCGACTGTGACGTTTCCTCAAAGACTGAAGGATAACTTCAAGGAAGTTGTCCCAGAGGCCTAACATTCAACAGGTCTTACTCCTACTTTCACCGATACATCCATCCCCTAAGGCCTTTACGGGGTACTTGCACAGTTCAGTGTTACTCATCACAACACTGTCTTGATCAGAGCAACAACGAGACAGTTCAAATTAACTTATTTTTCTTCCATGTTAATAAAAAATAGAAATCGAAATGAGTATCTCAATTAAGCATTCAAAATAAAAATAAAAATATTTAGAACATTTTCAAGTATATAACGACTACAAAAATGTGTGAATGTGTAATGTATTCACGTGAAAGACACAAAAATTATTTATTCACGTGATTGCTTAAAGTATTTATGTGTAGATTTTGAGGATAATTTAATTGTTGTTGATAAAATGCCTTCAAAATCCTGGTTCACTAACTGTACAATTCTCTATATGCGAACTTAGTCATTTTAAACGGAGTTATTCGTTTATTCAAAGTACATACGGTATTGTATGCACGCTCTACTCCACCTGTTTATCATATACTCATATTTTCACTCGGGTAATCTAAGACTGTAAATACTACGTATAAATCATCCATATACAGGTATCAGAAGAACAGTGAAATCCCATGCGTGCCTTTTACTCCCACCTTCATGGGATGTTTGGATCATACGATACTCAATATCTTAGGCTAATTCCTTCGTCCTATCCTATATATCTCATCCCATGTCAGAGGTTGGAAAGTGATCCTCCGCTATCACTGGCTTCTCCAAATTAATCCGATTTTCATTTAGTTTGCTCTTTCTTGTTTGTTTGTTTTTTGTTTTTTTCTTTTTTTTCGTTTTTTTGATAACAAAGACACAATAATTTTACTCCTACTTTCTTTCCTTCATTTATGTAGAGTTTTATGTCTGACCCGAGATAATCTGAGATAGGCGTATGGCTAAAACGAAGGGATTATTACTATGTATTGTGCTAGAGCACACGATAATTGGTTTTGGTGAAACGTGACTAAATGGAACCCCTGTTTTTTCCCCTTCACTGCGATGAAACAAATCCTCTGCCTTTTTAGATACAAGTAAATAACATTCCATTTGTATTAATCTGCTTGAATTGTTGTTGCTCTGGTTCAAGTGAAGTCCATGTCAATCACTATAGTACCTGTCATAAGACGGCATATTACTTAATAGGCTATCGTCAATATATTCGTCGAGGACAGTGAATGTGTTGATCCCTTACTGATCAGTGATGGACTGGTCTTACATTCTTTGTCTGTATATATGCAACATTCGGTGCGGTTTACCGTTAGCCGCCGTAGATCATTCAGTTAGTGAGCGTATGGGCTAGCCAGAGACAAGAATTGGAATACCATGGCAGGCAAGCAACATTTTCTACCCCTACAATATAATATACATTAAGACTGTTTGGAGATTTCGCAACGTTTTGCACGAATTGTCCTCGGCGAAGCAAACAAAAAAACCCGTCAATTTTCTGTAGAAATTGCGTTGAAACAATGAATATGACGGGTTATTCAGGCTAATTGACGGATGAGATGTCGGTAAAACCACAAGGATAGCCCGTTAATTATCAGGTTATTCACCGGATAAAGGTTAATAAGTATACCTCATTTTTAAATCTGATTTTCAAGAATTATCGAAGAAACCTCTTGCTTGTATGTTCTCAAACTATACATTTTTCTCGGCCTTATTGTGAAATTGTTAACATTGTATATGAATATAAAAAAATATAAATGGGTGCTGGATTTTTTAGAATGAGTTGACAACTGAAGCATGAACATTTTTATTACAGGTCTGATGAAAGTTTTTAAATGTTTAAATAGTTTTTAAATGTCCTAAGCCTTAATATTTAATTACATTTAGAGTTAAGGAAAGGGCTGAGAAAGATAATGAATTAACATAACAGGAGTACAGCTGTTAAAACCACAATAACACAAGGACTATATCCTCCCTGTTAAATAATTGTCTGGACTTAATGCTCAATATGTTTAGGCTTCGGGTAAAACAACGTGCGAGTAATTTTGAAACATACTTTATAAAGCCAGTTGTTTTATTTTTTTATTTTTTATTTCTTCTTATTCGGGCGTATTTATAGTCTGATTGTATATCCAGCAAATTATTGAATTTTTCTGTTGCATCCAAACAAAGACCGTTATTGAGCTGGTCTTATCTAACCCGCATATCATTTTTTGCATGGACTGGCTGGCTGCCTCCACAAAACAAATGAATTGGACTGGTCGATTTCATGCAACAGATAATTATGGAACTGGTTGGCCGGAGTCAACCACAGGTCCCTATGGAAGTGGTTGGTTGTAGTTAACCACTGGTCGCTTATTGAACTGGTCAGCCGCAGTGAACCACAGGTTGCTTTGGGACTGGTCGTCAGTAGCCAATCACAGATGGCAATGGGATTGGTCTGCCGTTGCCAACCACAGGGCGCTATGGAACTGGTCGGCTGAAGGTAACCTCTGATCGTTTATGAAACTGTTCGGCCATAGTCAACACTACACATGTCGCTTTAGGACTAATAGGCCATAGTCAACCACAGGTCGCTGTGGAACCGGCCGGCCGTAGTCAACAACTGGTCGCTTTGGAACTGGTCGGCTCTATTAAATGAAATATGGTTTTTGGAATATTAGTCTAGTATCCATCAAGAGATCAGTTGGTCATAGTTATTCACAAATCCTTATTTGATTGTCTAGCTTATCCGACCACAGATCGTTAGTCGGCTTTATGCAACAACATGTCGTTATTACACCGTCTGGTTGTACCGAAATACACATCGTCATGGGATTGTCCAATCGTGTCTTGCCTTAGATTCTTATTAGACTATCTGTTCTGCCAACTACATGTTACAATGGACAGTTTGGTCGTACCAAACCATAGATCGCCATTTAACCTGTTGGTCGTATCCAATCAAAGTTCGTTATTTGACCTGTCGGTTGAATCCAGTAACAGATCATTGTTGGTCTGGTCGGTTTATGCAATACTATGTGGTTATTAGACTGGCCGGTTAAATCCAATAAGAGTTAGTGGAATTTACGACCGCACCATTTACGCAATTAAAGCAATATAAATACATTCAAAATGATTCTGGTTTATGACCAAGTGGGTTGTACGCAAGTCATTGAGGTTAATCGTCAGTGGTTTTAATCAAATGGTTTTGAGTGTTTTAAGGTTTTTAAAGTCACTTATATTATGATATGCTAAGATGACCTCTGGCGCTAAACCAACCCATCCATGTAATGTATAGAGCAGAGAGGACGTCATAGCATCCACTTGATCGATGGCTTCTTTTGTTTGAAAGAGAAACCTTTACTTATTGGAATGAGGAATAAAACTACATCTATTGTGATAGTGTTTCACATGTCACTTTATGGGATGTGGGCTGTTGACTGATCGATGTGGGTGGAAAGGTCACAAGCACAAAAATATATCCCAAAAAAGCGACATGTTAACACGGAGCTCTGATGAATCCGGTGACATTTTCATAACTCAATTCACCTTATTGAATTTGCTGTAGATTGAAAAATAGCGGTTTCCATTTTCCATGATATTTCACCGATGTACCGAGATGTCCTTCCCGTTGTTAACAGCCAAACAGTTAACACTACCATTGTGAGAATTCTACTCCACACAATGACATGTTCATTGATTAATGATGTTCCTACAGAGGTTAAAGTTTAGTAACCGTCATTAATACATACTATACCTTTAACCAGAATTTAAAGCATGCTGACTTTTAGTAGATTTTTTAGCTCCGCTTAACTCTTTTACTCCGATATGACGACTGTTGGAAAAAAAGAAAGGCACTCATGGTCATTAGGAATGTGTTGTAGCGTTTACAAAGAATAATATTGTTTACGTTCAGATATAGCAACACATTATTAATTAAAATCTATAGACTGATGCTTTAGGTAAACAAGTGTTAAACAGCATGCACTAAACATCTGTTCTTTATAGTCCGCTAATGTCAAGTGTGTTCGGCCGTCATCGTGTTTAATCCCATCGAAACACCTGAAACCGGCGCTAATTACCATGTTTTTTTATCGGTTTGAATGGTTTCCGTAATTATATGGGAGTCAATCTAAACCAAGCAATGATATGGAGGACAGAGCAGATATCTATTGCAATGGTAAATGTTAACATGTTTCGCAACTATCCCACAGTATAAGTCTTTTAGTTTGTCAACAAATCAACAGTGAAGTGGTTCACTAGACGCATCAGTGTAAGATCTGGGCTTTCCGTTTCTACTGCACGTTTTATTTGTGTCGTGCTTGCTCCCTAAAACACGAGATTAAGTCAGTGAGCATTTAATTTTTACTGTAGGCAAATAAGGCATACATGTATATATCTCCTAGATAACTCCATGCTCATAAATGAATGAATGTCAGCAGCACAATGCAGACCAGATATATTTATATCGTCCCGTGTGTGATAAACCTTACTGCGCTGTCAAACTGTCGGCATATTTGCTACAAGAGAAGATGGTTCCGTCACTTGACCCCTTAATAACCAATGTCCCGAACGCCGTACGTTGTTGTGAGAAAATGTGGGGCAGTTACCGTATCTCATTAAATTAAGACCATGTTTTAGTTCGAAAAATATCATGGCGATAATAAGAGTACATGTTTTACAACCTTTAAATAATTTTGATTGTCTCAAATTGTGCTACATTTAGATACATTTTGACGAAGACATGCATCCGACTTGAAAATGGTGTTTGCCCGAAATCAGAAGTCGTAAACCCTTTTCGAAGATTTTATATATTTTTTTCTTTATGTTCTCTGTAAATCTTTTGGACCAGCTAGTTAATTGGTGGACGCGGCTCCCGCAAGCCCATGCGCCCAGCTAGTTGGCGGAAACGATAACCGAAAGCCTGCGCCCCCGCTTGTTGACGGACGCGATCTTTGCGAGCTCGCGTGTCCAACTAGTTGGCGGACGAGTTTCTCGCAAGACCGTGCACAAAGCTAGTACACTGTCGCGATTTCCGCACGCTCGTGCGCCCAACTAGTTGGCGGACACGATAATCCCAAGCCTGCGCCCCCGCTTGTTGGCGGACGCGATCTTTGCGAGCTCGCGCGTTCAACTAGCTGGCGGACGCGATTCTCGCAAGCCCCCGCGCAAAGCTAGTTCGCGGTCGTGATTTCCGCACGCTCGTGTGCCCAGCTAGGTGCGATTCTCGCAATCCAAGGCGCCCAGCAATTTGGCGGACGCGATTCTCGCAAACCCGGGTTCCCAGCTAGTTGGCGGGTGCAATTCCCTCAAGCCCGCGCCCGCCAAACTCGTTGGCGGACGCCCTTCCGCAAGCCCTCAAACCCAGCTAGTTGACTGACTCGACTCCCTCAAGCCCGCAAGCCTTGCTAATTGGCGACGCAATTGACGAAAGCCTGCGCGCCCAGCTTGTTGGCGGAAGCGAGTTCTGCAACTTGTCCTCTCACATCACACATTAAAGTTACAGGCAATCATGGTTGAACAGTATCTAAAGACACAAAAATTATTCAATCATGGTTGAAGACTAGTGGTTCTAACCAGCGAAGAAATTGGTGGAGCAGAAGGCGTTAGGTTTGTATGTTAACGTTCGCCTCCGAAACCTTAGAACACTTGTCATCTGGAAACAAAATAAAAACCGTTTCGGTTCGCATGTTTGAAAAAATAAAATGGATAACATAATCGTAGAAATTATTAGGTTCGTTACATGAAATATAAGATGTGCAGTCCTCGACCGTTTTGGACAAGAATTTTTTTAAGCCTTTGTATCAAGGATATTAAGGTCCAACGTCGAACCCCAGTACGAGCTGTTTTCTATGCAACTGACGTTTGAAGAAACCTTTCAATACAGTTGCCGTTTAAATCGGCTAATCCGCAGGCGGATTGGGAAAGGAGGTATCTAAGCTGGGTATAGCTAACTATCTAGCTAGTTTGGTAATGAGCAATGTATTCTAAATGAGGGGAGTAATTGACAAGGTGTCTGAGATTAGTGGGAGTATCCCAGCAGAGTAGTAGGCTCCCTGTATATTTTTCTTTTGGCCTTCAATTTGCAATAAGTTACAAAGTTATTATTGGACCATGTTTTCCAACAACAATTGATTTTTGGAAATGTTGGATACTATGATGATTACAAATATATAATATCCCGTGTCTAATTAATCAGTTTTCTTAATAGATCCTGATTGACTTTCGAAGATTTGGGTGAAACTCCGTCAAAATAATACATTGGGGGGAAAATTAACACACAAAACATTATCCTCATTTATACATTTAGTTTCCGAGTTACAGCCGCCTGAAATTTGTTATTAAAGCTGGTGAAAATGTGCGAATTCGTTTGTTCTTACTTGGAAGCTAAGGACTTGGGATTGCAATTTCACCGTCAACTTTTGATTGATGCCATTCCTTTACAAAGGACTATATTAATTCTTACTTGCCGTTATAGACAAACACCTATAGTTAATGCATCTGTAAAATTAGCTCAGTATTGACTATGCTAGCCTCACGTCGAGCGTAGTGTGACCTTCATTCAGCTGCTGCACGCAAATTGACGATCTGGTGTTTCAGTGCCAATTGACGTGTACTATAGTTAAAATTGCCCCACGATTCCTGACCTGTATCCTTAATATCATTAAATAATCAGAATAAATCAATACACTAAATTATTTTACTGTAATTAGCAGAAAAGTTGCCATGGAACACCAACAGTTTTCGACATGCCCTCTGACATCGTTCTTAAGACAAAAAACCTATGACGTAATGAAGAAACTAAAATATTATCCAGGAAACGTTTTAATCACGTGACGTTTTAGTCATGCGATTACACAAAGTTATAGGTCCACGTCTAACATTATGGAAATGCTTCACATCTAGGTTGAACTAGTGTCAATTATTGTGAGAATACATCGCCATCATATCAGCGAATTGCCTTTGAGCATGGCGTAAAAAAACAATCAATCAATGAATCTTATTCACACTTATTCTAGTTTAAAAGCAGTACGGCTTTCCATTCGTTTATTTATTAGCAATTATTAAAGTATATACTGTTATATTCTAGCAGTTATGATTATACCGTATTGTAATAACTGTTAAACCGTATGAATACGTGTGTTAGTGTACTGTATATAGTGTTTCCCTGTTTTGTTACTGGGTCTTTTGATCTGTTAACTTTGAATTGGCTGATTTAAAAATCAAATAAGTGACTTTCATAGACTAAAAAGATAAAGAACAATTTAGTTAAGTACGTCTATAGAAAATGGTTAAACGAAACATCTGCATGGTGAATGTTTTAAAGAATTTACCAGACAGATCACAATTGGGCACTTTCACAGTTCAGTAAATACACTTATCCCTACGTTAATGGATCAAGCCAACAAGTACCTATGACATGCTTTAGAAAAAAAATTAAATATCTGCTTTAGAACTCTTCAGTATATACATAAGTTTTTAAATTAATTAGCATCTTCATGTTAAGACTATGAAATATTTCATACTAATTTTGCCGTTTATTTATGACTGACTTTGATTTATGGTTACAATTAATAACATTGATCAGAACAGGTTATCTTTAGTAAAAGTCATATTAAACAACTTGACAGACTTTTCACGAAATGGTGGTCTATACATAACTATATTAAATAATCAAATTGCGAATTTTTCGTCCGAAATCTGCAGCGATCCGTTCGACGAAAATAAATTCATATTCGTATGAAGTGACAATTATTTCACAATCTAGGTCAGACCTCAAGTAAAACATTTATTAGAGCTTCGCCTTTTACCAATCCTTCCTTTCTCTTTATAACAAAATAAGGATTTTCTTATTGGCCATAAAGGAAATCAGTGTTTGTCTTTGTTTCAGTATAACCAGTAGGCGGACTATCTCAAGCGCTGACTTTGTCGATGATACCAAATTAAACAATGTTGTCATGTGAATTTTGGCAGTGTTTATGTCCAGCTTTTTGTAGAAATTTATGTGTTAAATAAATCTTCAATTTGGTGAATTGTGTTTTTAATTTATAAGATCATGCATGCCTTTGGTGGTACCAATTGAACATATGCGATGAAGTAATGTGTGCGTTTTCTTAGATGAAATATCTTATTTACATTATCTTCTTTTATTTGCGTCTGCGATGATTAAGCCGTGTTTTGACTTGGTGCTACTTTTGCCTGTCAGAAGGTGAAAGCCTTACAGAGAACAACTGTTTATTTAATCGGTCTTTGATTGTATCCATCGCAATGTATTGTGGGTAAAATCAGGAATCAGGGGAAGTAATTAAGCGCTATTGAAGCTGTATATTTTTCAGTGTTTGATTGTATTGTTTGGGTTAAATGAGCGAAAGGGGTGAACAAAGTCAGCGGTGTTGAAGCTGTTTACTTTTCAGTTAAATTGAGTGGGGTTTTTTTTTGGTTCGAAAGGCATTTTGGACAAAACCAGGAAACGAGTTAATAAATTAAGCGGTATTGGAGCTGTATGCATTATAGTTAAATCGAGTGTTTAAATATTTTGTTCGGGAGGCATTATGGGTTGATCAGCGAAAGGGGTGAAGTAATTAAGCGGTATTGAAGTTACTGCTTACTGTTCAGTTAAATCGATAAAATCTGACACAGTGTGTGCTTGGTAGGCACATCGTTCAAGAGGTAGTAAATTTATGGGATGATGGTATACTTCAACAGTAATCATTTACGGTTTTTTAAAAAAATTTCCCTCCAAAGATTTAAAACAAATCTGCGGCTTTGGACATGGACAGTGGTTTTTAAATGATCTCACTGCATATATAACATACACGGAACAGCAGATCCGTTCGCCCCATTCAGGTGCAAACTGGTTTTGTTTGTTTTTTTGTCCGACGCCGATTTCAATGGTAAGTAAAACCCTTAAAGTCGGTGAAACCGAAGTTCAGACCAGCTTCCATCAGAAAAATATGTTTTTTTTTGGAAATGCATATCTTAAAATACGATGTAATTATTGACCTAATGTTAGAGCGGTTCTTTTCACGTTCATTTCATAACTCGCGTGTATTTACTTTCTTCATATGAATGAGTTATCCACGTGTTTATTGGAGTTTCATCATTATTAAAAATCTTACAGCGGACGAAATTTGAATAATAAGCAACAAGTTTTATATAAAAAATTAACAGTGTTTTGTTAAATGTGAATTTACCCTAGAAACGGGTTTGTTTACGCTTTGTAAACGATATATGAATACTGGTCATTCAAACGAAATGTGCTTTTTCTTAAATGGGTTTTACTCCCTGCACACATGGCCCTCCGTCGTGGACAACGCCCGATCATACCCAGTTTAGTCATTGTAATTACATAAGGACACAAACACGTTTGGTGTAGTAATGTCACTGAATGGTTTTAGAAAGCCACGAAGGTCTCCGTGCTGTGTTTTGAAGATTCCCATTATTTGTATTTCATGCAAACAATGCACATGCTTCTTAAATGACACTCAGGGTACAATGGTAGGTCTACTTTTAGGAGCCAATTGTTTGAAAGTAAGCTTTTAAGTTACCATCAATAGTTGAATAAAAAACCTTCCGGGCCTCTAACGTGGGAAAACATTTATCTATTTTATCATCGGTATATTTATTCATTTACTGACCTAACTGTACAAATTGTTTCCTGTTGGGGCGCCGTTAATTGGTCCAGCTGAAACGGATCAAAACAATACATATCATCAAAAGTATTCGGGTAACTTTGCTTTACCAGTAAACAATGTCCTTTTTAGTCTGAAACCATAAACAGGTTTTACTTATACAGTACATCATAATGACTTCTAGTGTAAAATGTAGCGTGCATGTACCTGTTTCTGCTTTATACATTCCGTACAGTTCTGACAGTACACACTTTTAGATTGACATAATGTCATAATGCAGAAGAGCGTTGATGTATTGAATCTGATAATAATTGCGAACTCATAAAAATCGAGTGTGTTATTGTAATAAGTTATTACAGTATAAAGCCACTCTTTGCAATTTGAGAGTGGGTTGTAATGAATTGAATACAACAAAGTTCTTAAAGAGTGTATTATATAAATTACTTAAAATAACATGACGCCTATTAAAGAGGTTTTAGAAAAGTTGTAGTATTGTATCAGCACTTAAGAATCTTTGCTAAACTGTCGCGGGACAAAACGTGTGGAAAATCTACATTAGTATCAACATGTCCGTCCTAATTGAACGCTAAATATCCACTCGGTTATTAAAGAATCTGTTCTTTGCTGATAAAGTGAATCTGTTTAAAGCCACGAGAACGGTTTCACCGAAAGTTGGAATTTAACATAAAAAATCCGGATTTAACAGCCTGTCCGAGTATGTCAATGGCAATAATCAACGATGCAAGTCAGCCATAAATTCTCGTTTTCCTGCCTCTATTCGTCATATATCATATGAAGAAACTTGAGAGATTTTTGTGTAACCTGGGACCTAACATCTACATGTTAGGTCCCAGGTGTAACTGGTAGGAATATGAGTATCATTATATATCAGCATTAAATGTAATATTATTTACAAGGGAAAACAAACAAATTGGTGATTCATCCGTATAGACCTGAACGCGAGTAAATAGGCGTAACTTATAAATTATTAAATCAACTCCTCCGTGTATATTTTTATTTCCACTGCATATAATGCAAGGATTACAAACACGTCCGCTTGCATTAAGTAACTCAAGTGGAAATAAACATGCTTCAATTAAATTAAAAGCGGGCTTTATAGGGTTGAACATACATAGAATAGCACTTAGAAATTAATAAGTCGGCGACATACATATAATTTATTTTTAAATGCATTATTAAGTCACAATAATCAAATCTGTCTAATAAAACATTCATTGTGCTTGCAGTTAACAATGCTGTATCTTTGAGATGTTCCCTTCTGGTGATATCCAGTGTTTAAATACATATATTGTTTGTTCTAGATATATTTTATAGAGTTTTATTTATATAGGTATTAGGGGCTCGTTTCACAAACCGATCTTAGCATACGTTGATTGTAACTGGCATGGCAACACTATGTCTTCTACACTGGTCGTCATGGTAATTACGTTTTGCGTAAGCTAAGCTCGCTTTGTGAAATGGACCTCTGAACCACACATCAACACCTATAGTAAACCTGTTTAATTATGTACATAGTGACCGGAGATAGACATATAAGTAGACCATTCAGATTTAACATTGAATATTGGTCTCAATTTAGAATTGTTCAAAAGAACAAAACAAACATGCTTCCAGTATTCATTATTGGATTGAATTAAGAACGATCCCTGTTTTAAGGTTAACGGAGAAAACGAGTAAATTTCGCAGCTGTTATACAGATACTGTCGGTGTTTCTTGTATTTCTGTCTACAGGTGACGCCACCTGCTGACGAAGTCTTATCTACCTGGACTGCTCAATCCCTGCCCCATACATTTGGGCACATGTATATCATGTGATGGGGTGTGCAAGCGCCTATAGTCTTTATAGATAACCAATTGCCAGCTTCCATAAATGGGAAAGACACATGACGAAATTTATATCTATTAAGTTGGTCTTGACTTTTCGGTCCACATCATTGCAGCCAACGTATAAAGATGGCCTTTGATTCCTCTGGCTGTGGTTTGCTGATGAAATGTAAGATGTGATGTAATGTCTGAAACTTATCGTTTATTAAAACTATACTTCGTTTCATATCAAAATCTGCTGTTTGTCTCAAACCTTCAATAGAGTTATTCTGTCCTTCACTCGTACCAACCCTTAAAGTGAGACAGTTTGGACATACTCTACAACAAATATCCGCCAACTACCACATCTTACATATGTGTACGAGCATTTACTTAAACTGCATATATAGGGAGATCGGGGCTATAGTTGTTACCCCCTCGATATCACCAAGTTAACAACACATGGCGCCTACAATCTACACCGTCTACATAATTAGCGAAGTAGTGTAATATAGTTTTACAAAGAGCAGTCGAAATGAAAAAAGGTCGTTTAACTTATTGGTACGAATTGATGCTACGTTTTAATGTTTTGTTTCTAAATTATAAGACAGTGTGTAACACAGGTAAACATTTTCGGAATCACCCCATAATATAGAACAATAGTTTAACCCGTACTTAAGGTTATTTCACTGACATAACGGCGTGCCAGCCAAGTGGGTGAAAAAAACAACCCCTGACACCACTGGCCACAAATATAAAAGACAAATATACAGGACCATACAAAGACATCGCAAACATGTCGGATACAGTTCCTCTTTAGCTCAGAAAGCACCAGGGCAACACGAAGTTTCCTACAACTGACCACCTCACCATTGTCAATTTGAAATAAAAATCTTTTAAGCGTGTGACAAACAGCTTTCCCATCATCCAATCGCTCTATACGTGTGTGTTTGACTGTTATTGATTCATTTACTTACCCCACAGTGTCCCAAAGACTTAACTTACAAAGTTAAAACTACGTATATGTTTATAACAGGGGAGATAATAATGCGACAATATCCAGTTAAACACGAAATTATTTATTATCTACCTTTTCATATTCGATTACGTCTTTTCGGGACTGTTTATGTCATGCTCACAGTGAACTAACATTTGAAACAGAAAGGTCTTTGCAAAGATGGCCATGGGGGTAAATATCGGAGGTATCCTTCGACTTAAACGATTGTCTCATAGTCCTAGTACACTTTTTAACATTACACTCACAGGAGATGTAGGCTTTTTGCATTGATACGAAACATAAACAGAACAAAGATACTCCAAATCAGCCCTTTCTGACCACATACAGGCGTATTTTTAATACAAGATGAAATGAAAGGAACATAACTGACTGGACAATATCGACACTATCCCCCGAAACTTAGAAAATATAACAGCTGGCGGAAGCTAATTAAACAGGGTTTCGTTATACCAACTAAATACAATGAACTGCTATACCACGCTGTACCTTTGAGAGTACCCGGATACATATCACTGACAACAGAACAGACAGACAGAGTGCTCCGTGTTCCCCTGTTGCACACGGCCTTCATATCTTTCTAAATTATAGTCGATTCTGCCTATACGCCCACACATTAACTGTAAGATACACCCAGGCCATCTTGTTTTACACTTCTTTTATTTACAGGTCTGTGACATTATGACGTACGTCGCCCAAAATATTGCCGGAAATTACTGCGCGATGGCCTGGCATAGCGTACGAGGTTATTATAGAAACTCTCGCGAGAATACTATTGCCTTCATGTGAGTGATATTCTCGTGGACGAGTTTCTATAGCGGGCGATTCTAAGACGTCTCGTACACTAGGCCAGGTCGTCACACAGAGACCAGCAAATAAACAAAATGCGAAACTGGTATCTGTTATTACCGATTGCATCATTTCCAGTATTAAAGGGACTAAATTATAAAACATGTATAATTTTTTTGTCTTTTAGAAAGTGAAGATTAACAGTATTTTCGTTATTTTGGAATAACACTTTCTTAGTTAGAATATATACCTGTTCAGAAAATTTTGTAGGTTGAAACCCGTCCGGGAATCGAACCCACGACCCTCAGAGTTAGGCACCGA
>JARFOD010008887.1:0-11478 GCA_031763545.1 Mopalia muscosa | reverse complement strand
CATCATCAGATGGATATTTGTTTGTAGTCGACTTTAGGTACAAATAGAACGAGAATTATTCCTTAGAAAATGCTCGAAGTGCTGTCATCTTCTTGAGAGGGTCACATGAAATGCTTGACATAATTTAATTTGCACGAAGTACATGTTTGGTGTATTAAACACACCGGTGAATATTCAAAGAACAGGACAGAGTGTTTTTTGGCGGATTAGAGGCTTTACGGATTTAATATTTTCTGTTACCCAGGGGCAGGTCTTATTTTCGTAGTTCTCATAGGGCTATAGCTCGTATCTCTATACACTGTATAGTTTATTTGGATACGAATTCACGTCTAACATATAACATGCAAACACATATTTGTGTTTGTTTGATTGGGTTTTAACTTCGTGTTTGTGAGTGTAATGATAGAAGGTATCTGTGGTTAATGTACTAAGTTCTTTTGAAAGAAAATTTTCATTGAACCCGATGTCGTAATCACACATCGATCTAGTTCTCTGGACAGGTGAATACAATCCGAGAAACTTGAGTATAGCTAAATGTATTCAACAACCAATAGCATTATCGTCAATGGAGAGAATCCAACAAATGATCATAAAGTATACGTGTACTGAATGTTGCGACTTTAATTCTCGTTCAACCGCGAAGGCTCTGGGGTATGCCTAATGCATTGTTTACTTAACGGAACCAGTTGGTCTATATATAGTTGATATGAATCTTATTAAAGAAATATACAGGAAGCACACTTTTTAATTTACAATACATTTGACATGTGTTTTTCTCAATTTGTTGTCATTAATATGCCCCACCGCATTGTTATATTTCATTTATCCGGGTCAACGACCCGGTACCCGGTACCCGGTATAAATATGACGTTCTTAAGCCCCACTAGTTTTAACCAGTTATATATTGATTAGGTGAATTGATATAAAGTCCGCAGGAGTTACGAGAGTGAGAATAAAGTGTTTCGTTTGCCAAACGTCATTACCAAACTACCTGGTTAAGAAGAGATTTTTGTATCTAGCTGTATAGGATACAAACCGCTTGCCCAACTCTCGATTCCGTGATAAGCTTACCCTTGGTTACAATCGAAGTCCTCGGTTAAGTTTATGTTCACAAAGGTAAGCAACATCATTCAAATCGGTACTAGCAGTCGTTTTCTTACCGTGGCCCCCCGATAATTGATAAAAAGATTATATGTATCAATGCCATCATCAGGATATCAATGGCAATGTCTGGTCTCAATAAAGGACGGTAAGGCAAAATGAAACATTTTGTACATTTCTCTCTATTATCGTCCTGGAACAACTGTTTTATTATGACACTTTCAGCCGACAGTATCGTTGTGCAAATCAGCCTAAACTTAAGTTTAAAAACTTTAAGGATTTTAAGGGTTAAATAACACCATAGCAAATTTAATCAGCTTACCTTTACCAAAGTTCTAGAATGGCACAGGTTTCATTTCCCTTACTGGTGATAAGTTAACATAGATGGAATAAATACACACCATTACCACTTAAAACTGTTAGCCATATATCATTTCCTGTTATCTTCCTTCATGTTCTGGTTGTCCCATCTATTCAAGGTTAACGTTATAAGTCAAAGCTGTTAGTTGTCATGTTAAAATGCGCAAGCACAAACAGCAAACATGACGAAGATTTGGGAGTTGAAGGTGTTTTGTCGAACTCATAAGGACTGTCGGATTCGTTGTGGCAGCTTGAATTGTTAACGCTGTGAACGACAACAAGAAACTGGACCCGATTCCACAAAGCAGTTTTAGACTCAAGTCAAAATGTTTAAATGCCCTCCCATTTCTCAGTTTTGAATTTTAACATTTAATATTTTAGCATAATTACTATAACGTTAGTAAGTCACTATTACAGGTATTAATTTTAAACTAAGTACGGGCAAGTGGCAAATTTTGTATTATGACTTAAATCAGAAAATGTCTTGTGGAACCGCCCCCTGGGGATGTTAAGAACTAAAATGCCCTTTGACTAATAGTTTTATATGGTTATTGTTGGTATTCAATCAACGTGCGCTCATCACCAGTAGAGATGAATTGAATCATACTCAGCAAAGAGAGTTCATTGATAAGTGAAAACATATTCAGCTTACATAGCGTCTTCTGATAGAGCTGCTTTAAAGTCGCTCTAGAATTGAAGTTGAAGAAAAAAATTTAAACCCATTGGATGATGCAAAGCCTCATTTACGCTTTATAGGTAGTTGTTGGCCAGTGTGGATGTTGTCGGTGGGTGGTGGTTAGCGTTTAACTTGTCATTGAGGTTTGACAGTGGTCAACTTGTCAGTGAGGGTTTGACATTGGTGAACTTGTCCTTGGGGTTTGTCAGTGGTAAACTGTCGGTGAGCGTTTGAAAGTGGTCAATTTGTCGTTGGGATTTGACAGTGGAGGTCTTGTCGGTGGAGTTTGACAGTGATGAACTTGTCGTTGAGGTTTGTCAGTGGTAAACTTGTAGTTGGGGTTTGTTAGTGGTGGACTTGTCATTGGGATTTGTCAGTGGCGAACTTGTCGTTGGGGTTTGTCAGTGGTGAACTTGTCGAGGAGGGTTTGTCAGAGGTGAACTTGTCGGTGAGGGTTTGTCAGTGGTGAACTTGTCGGTGAGGGTTTTACAGTGGTGAGCTTGTCGGTGTGGGTTTGACAGATAAAAACTTTTAGTGAGGGTTTAACAGAGGAGGGTCTGTGAAACTGTTGCGTCTGTGTGTAGGTTTGTCAACCGGGATTTTATTGGCGATGATTTGTAAGTGAGGATTTTGTCGGTGGTGGTTTGTTAATGAACATTTTGTCGGATGAGGTTTGACAGTGTGGATTTTTGTCGATGTTGGTTTGTAACTGAGGGTTTGTCAGTGTGGTTTGTTGACGAAGGATTGTGTGTGAAGCTGTTGGGGGCTGTAGATTAGCTGGGAAATTGTTGGTGGGGGCTGTCCGTCTGGATTTTGTTGATTAAGGGTTGTCGGTGAAGGTTTTTCAATTGGCATTTTGTTGCAGGTGGTTTATCAGTGGGTATTTTATCGGTAGGGGTTTGTCAGTTTGAATTTTATCGGCAGGTGTTTATCGGGGGTTCGTTATCGGAAATTTTGTCGAGCAGGAGAGGGGAGGGCATTGTCAATGAGAATGTTCTTGGTGGGAGTTTCTCAGTGGTGCTGTTGGGGTGAGTAAGTTTGTCGGTCGGTGTTTGTCGTTGGGTTTTGTGAACAGGGAGAAGGGGCGTGGTTGTCATAGACTCTTGTCTCTTGCGGACTTCAGATCACTTATACGAGGTATCGTGGGATAATTATGAACGTCATGTCGTTATAAGAATCTACATCAGCAAATGAGTGCATTGAACAAAAATAGTTCTTACCGTAATAGTAATTATTTTGCTTTTCCTGCTCCCTTATATATCCAATGTATAACATATAATTACGGTACTACTCTAAAAAAAATTGTTTTATTTTACAGAACAATGGATTGGCGAGCATCAGTCCTGTTGGTTGTAGTTTGTTATTTCATGGTATCCCCATCAATCGCTGTTCCAGCACTCGCCCCGCCCTCGACCACACCATCACAAGGCTGCCAAGAAGGCCATCAACTCGGCTATCATTCATGCAGTTTTATCTGTGGTCTGAATGACCAGTGGTATCCCCAGTCCGACGGCGGAGGAAATGTACCCGGCGCCCCTCCATGTCAAAACCAAGGCGATGTTGTAGGAGTCAAATGTCCACGAATTTGTGTTAATGGCCAATACTTACCCACACCCTGCTATTATTGTTGTCAGGATTACTCCAATAACCACTGTGACATCACGTGTGACTTGGGAATCTACGTAGAAGACGGGTGTGATCCTTTTATTCCGCCAACAACCCCAGCCCGTCCTCCTACAACGCCTCCTCCCACACCGTCACCAGGCTGCCAAGAAGGAGATTCTATTGGATATCACAGCTGCAGTTTTATCTGTGGTTTGAATGACCAGTGGTATCCCCAGTCCGACGGCGGGGGTAATATACCCGATTCCCCTCGATGTCAAAACAAAGGCGATGTTGTAGAAGCCCAATGTTCACAAATTTGTGTTAATGGTCAATACTTACCCACTCCCTGCTATTATTGTTGTCAGGATTACTCCAATAACCACTGTGACATCACGTGTGACCTTTCACTCATCGTACAAGACGGCTGCGATCCTTTCAACGAAACAGACCAATTGATATGCAACGACGGTGATCAAATTGGTCACCAATATTGTAGTTTTCTATGTGGACTTGAAGACCAGTGGTTCCCGAAGGATTCTAACGGACAGCCAATATATGGCACCGAGGCCTGTTCTGTTAATGGAACTCTAGTGGAGTCGCAATGTCCCATGGTGTGCTCACAGGGAAAATTCGTTCAGAGTTCTTGTGAGAAATGCTGCCAAAATTACCCTGCAAATCTTTGTAACAGCACTTGTCTAGAAGGTGTTTTGGATTTTGGAGGCTGTGATCCTTTCAACCATTCTGCAACTTTAAAAATAAGTCGTGTGATCTTTTTATTTTTTGCATTTCTTTTTGTACAATTTTTGCCTTGAAGAGATGTGCAGATGGGATTATTTCCTAGTGGTTTTGAATAACGAGGCAAGAGACGAGGCTAAATCGTATACGACGACGCATAATAATATTCTTGTGCTTATTCGTTAAATACTTTTTATTTTTGTGTTAAAGTGTTGATCGGTTTGCCACTCGTCTCTTGTGCACCAGACCATTCTCGCATTAACTTCGACCACTGCACGAGGGTCTGGCGGCATTGCAACATTGGTTTTCTGATATGTTTATTTTTAAAATGTTCAAACATTAAAATCGAACCTAACAGCTATGTTTGTTTACAAGTAAATTAATTTGGGGATTGATGTTGAAGTTTAAAGTAAGGACAGTCAGTTGAACAGTATAGATTGCAGTATGTAAGGCTGGCTTCTTTTCTACACGTGTTTTGAAATACGGACTGAACATTTTTGAACTTCAACAAATGTTTCCCTTTTTCAAACTACTTTCAAAACCAACTGTACGATAATCGTGCCTTATGACGGCTGTTGCGGGTTGTTGTTGGCTGCAATGCTACCAGAAATTAAAGGCGAGAGTCTGGTTCACGCGAGACTAATTCGTCAATGGTTAAATCATTTTACTCTTCATGATCAATAAAGTCAATATTGCTGTTATTTTTAGTAAATGGCATTAACACAAACACAGAAATGGAACTCAGTAAGAAAAAATGTTCCCGTATATTTTAACGGTAGGGGAAATAATCACTTGCCTGATATCGACCAGGATTCAATATTGGTTTTCTGGCTAGTAGGGTCAGACTTCCAAAACATTTAGCCACAAAGGCTTCTGTTGGTTGGTTGTTTAATTTGGATGGCGCATGCAACCTCCATACAATGGTGGTCTATGCGCGCCATTAAAGGCTTCTGTTAGAACGGTCATATCCTTATATAGTTTGTTTGGTTAGGGTGTGATGAAATATTTAACGTTAATGCAGTCATTTGGCGATTAGAAAGCACTCCAAATCAACCAGTCCAGAATAACTACGCCTGACACAACCACTGGGATATTCCATCAATAGGCCTGAGTCTAGCTGGCGTTAAAACGCTTTTGACTCTAAAAAGGTGTTTAAAATTTTTTTTTTTTTTCATTTATTTTGAATATCGACCCGTATCCAGCACGGATATATAAATAGCACAAAGCTAGACCCCAGTCCGAGCAAAATATAAAATGATAGAGCAATCAAATTTATCTTCAATGATTTCCACAGCCCAAAGTTAAATCGTTAAATTATCGTGCATCTATACATTGCTCTGGGTTTGTTTTTAAATTGCCCTAAATTACAAATTACAAAAAATTATTGCGCAGTGCTAAAGACTGAACTACTTTTAATAAAGGGCCTGTCTCTCCTACACTGTTTAACACCTGATGACCTGAAAGGAGTCCGAGAAAGGTCAACTTAAGAATGTAGGTACAACCAACTTGAAAACTAGTAAACATTGATCACACACGAAGTTGGCCTAGTTTGTGTAATAAAGCAGACTGAGAGGCACTGTTAATATGGCAGTGAGGATTTCCCCTCGCAGTCATGCAGTGGGTCATCCCGGATACATACCGAATAAGCACACTGCGATGTTCCGTACAGTTAGATCATTTAAATTAAGCCAAATCCGATGATAATATCCCATTTATCCCTGCACTATGCCTTACAGGCTTCATCTGGCACTTAAATGACAATGATGCCACTTTTTTTTATCCCCTCCGTACCGTCGTTCAGCTCGAAATCGGCCATGACTTTGATCGTTGTATATTTACGCGCAAGCGTGTTTCACAAGCTGTCAGAATTCGTACATTTACGCAGTGTATTTTCATCTGGCCGACAATCGAATAAATAACAACTGGGAAATTTCGTAGCCATCAAATACCATCTAGCTTTTTAACGCAGACTGGGAACTTTGGGATAAACCTGCACCATTACTGTCTTACCAGGAAGTGACTAGGGTGCTCTCCCTTTACAATAAGCCAAGGTGCATACAAATTTAAAAATGGGTTATGTAGGTCAACATAATATTAAACCATTTAGTCATTTAAAAATGATTAAACTTGTCAGTATCTTTATAATTTGTTTGTTTGTTTGATTAGGGTGACTTATAACTTTAAAAAGGCAATTGGATTGATGTACAGCTGAATATCATCAAAGCATAGTACCAATGTATTTATACGGTTGTAATTTGTCTTACTCCGTCCGCAGAATTTACGCTGAATTAGCGGAAATCACTACAGGTAGACATTCAAAATGGACCTATGTTTATGACCAAGCGGGCAGTAGGTAAGGCATGGAGGTAAGCCCTCTTCAATCAAATGTTTTAATCCGGTGCAACTTTAAGAAAAAAATATGAAAATAAATTTATTAAGTACGGTACAGACTTCATGACAACAAAAATCTCTTACACTTCAGGGACTTAAAAGTATGGTATTGGACGGACAGGTGACTAGGTTAACATAGTTTATCATGCAAATCTCGTATCCACTCTCTTGATTTCACCTAACATGGACACCATGCCCTAAGCATTTTGGCCAAACCCTATTTTAGCCAAAAACTCTGACTCTTCTCGGGGCAAAAGATATAAGCTTATTTTGGTGATGATTTTTTTCAGCGACTTCTGAATGTTATATAGAGTACGGTATATACCTTATCTTTGTTTGCTAGTTTTATTCAGCGGGATTGCCTTCACCATATGTGCTAACTGTGACATGCCGTCACATGAGCAAAATAAATTTAAGTGAGCTTTAAAACCAACAAATAAAACAAACACTAAATAACAAAAAATAACATTGAGATTTCCCTAATGAGTTAACAATTCTCAAAATAGTATAAGTATATTATCATCCTGATATGTCCAAGCAATCCGCAAATTTTAGGTTCGAAAACGAAATCCTCTAAATACAGGGAAAACAAAAGGGGCACAAAAAGACCACCCTGTTCTGTCACACCATTTTCATATTGCCATGCCGTATGTGTTTACATTTAATCGGCAATAATTTGAATTTAAGATAAATACTATATCATCGCTGGAATCACAATTTTGTCTATATTGTCAGATTCATATATTTTTGTTGTTGTCATTAATTTAAACTATTTCAAAATAACTATTCCCATACATGTGGAACGAAATATTTTCCTACACAAAGAAATTCTGGTGACACCTATTTCTTTCTCCGTTTTAATCAAAATAAATATTTACGGTCTAATTGAATTTGGCCACCTGGGAATCGTTGTCCGGATTCATATAGAATGGCAAGTAAATAATCGAATGCTTGCTATATATAGAGAACACAAGAGTAAAGTCGGCTCGAATGACGAAACCATTGCGTGATGTGGCTTCAGAATGAATGGCCTTCATCTCAAGCGGAATCAATGTCCAGATCGAAACGTTTGATGAATCTTTTGTTACAGTGGAAACATTTTCACTCTTTCTTATTGAAGGTTTTTGTGTTGTAATCAACTTGCTGTGACACCTCTTACCTGAAGCCATCAATGACTTATCGATTTTGCCTTTGTGACCAAAATGGACGAAATTGTTAACCTGATTTTCATTGTGATACAATTCACGCGATATAGCGTTTGTCTGAATTGAAGGAATAAAACTTGTGGTTGCAACTACACAACGTTTTCAGCTACATTTCAACATGGTGTGGGTATCATCGACTTCTACATTTTTGGTGCTTTGTTTCATCTCAGGTAGGTTAAGGAACATATAAACCGACGATATGTCGACTGACTGCCCATGATAGTGATGGTGAATAACAAGAAAGTATTGTATGTATGAGCTTTATTTACTCCAAATATAAGCTATAACATGAGAATATTGTTTATGATGGCGATAGACTTATTATTAATATTAATATAAACCAGTACGTTAATCTATTTCAAATTTCTAACTTAAAATCATCTACTTTCATTTGTAATTTACAAGTTATGCTCACTAACTACTTAATCAAGAGTGCTGACCGACCCAAGATTTTAAGTTAATCCTTTCATACAAATTATTTTACGCATTAAATGTACACGATACAAGCCATTTGGCTTATTGTGTACGGTTTGATATAAATAAAGTTTACATAAAAAAAACCGACGATAAAAAAGAGTTATGTTTGCCTAAATAGGTATGGCGTGTGTCGCTTTCGGCGTGACGTTTGACGTAACGCATCGCCTTACAGGTTTTAAGAACAGGCCTTTCTTACGCCTGGTCGGTAAGGGTGTACTAAACTTTAGACACCGCTTATCACTTTGCCATCTAGTTGGGTTTTTTTTTTTGGTGAACGAGTTGGACGCCATCCTTAATATCACAAGTCAATAAGCACCAGTCCCAAGCGGACAACGATAAATATTGATGCAGATATACCCGAGAAGTTGTGAGTGTCACAAGGATGTGGTACAAATGTCACACATACGCTCCCGGGAGCTAGCTCACACGTATGACTCAATGCTCTTTGTTACCTAGAATTACTTTTACGTGATAAACTGACAAATTTAAGCAGGTTAAATGACCAAAACGAACAGTATTCACAGACGACCCACGTCAAGGGTTTTTAAGAAAATGAACACCATTTGCCAGAAATTGATATTGGAAACCAAAATAGGGTCTTTCGGAGCAACGCCAGCAACAAATTAAATCGTTTAACTGAATGCCTTCTTTGCAATATTTTTGGTAACACGTCCACAAGCATTAATCAAAAGGTTTTTTTTCATCTGACGAAACATGTCTTAAAATCATGTTTCCAACAATTGACATGTTATTGTTTTTTATATTTAATTTAGCGATAGAAAAAGATTTAAAACGCTACAAAATCTAACGTACTTGATTTCTTGATGATGTATGCGCATTGGGAAAGAAATCATTGTTCAAACCCCAATTATTTGTAATAATTTAACAAAATTAGCTTTACTCGTTACTACAAATGACCACAACGGATGAAAAACATAAAAGATGAATTAATAGTATTCGGCGTATCACGTCTGGTTGTCTTGCAATTAAAACGTGATTTTTTTTTATTCTTAATATAAACTGGTTCAAAGGAAAATTTGTTTGCGCATAACAAAATACATTATTATATATTTGAACATGTTAAATGCAGGTACATCAGACGCAATGCATATTTGATATATTGTCTAAACGACGATGTGTAGGCCTACTGTCCAGTTATGTGGTCATTCTCCGGACAGTAACGAAAACCATCATTTACAAAATGTCTTTTTTCAGTTTTTACAGTAAATGCTCAAACAACATTTAGCACTAATCTTGTGCTGCACAAGTCTCGGGTCACTTGGCAAGCTGCCAGTAACAGATGCCAAGCCATTCACCCCAAAGGTCGACTTGTGACCTTGGATACGCTAGCAAAAGCAGACCTCCTCAGACAGCTTTGGAACAGGGATCCATGGCAAGCCCAAGCGTAAGTTGTCATTTTCTCTGTTGTCGGTACCATAGCACTATAAAAGGAATAGGCGTTGCTAAAAGAACAGCACTTCAGAAAAGAAGAACTCATAGTGCCCATTCCATTGCACATTGCAAATTAAACATGTTAAAGATCTCGATATAAAACTGTTCTTCAATGTCTTTGTTAGTTGAATGAAAGTTGCATTTTTCTTGCAGCACTGGCATTGTAATTATTTCAAGCCAAAAGGAAAGTTCATACAATAATGAAATAGTAGTTTTATAAACAGTTTTGCAGAGTGTATGATTTGATTATGGCTTTTCTTCCCCTTTTAAGTCATCTTTACTTATAATGAAACATCGTTTACACTTTTATAAAATCGCCATTGTACTATTCATTATCATTGCTTTTACCAGAAGTCCATTAATGGAGTTCTGCTTTCAATCAAATTATTTAGAGTCGATGAATATTGGACAGGGTTGTACAAGGCAGATCTATCTGGCGGGGATTTTACATGGACCGGCCAGTGTTCTCCCCTTGGTGATTGGACAAACTGGGCTGAAGCAGATGTGAACAGAACAGAGGAGAGATGTGCCCGAGTCAGGGTCGCGGACGATAAGTGGACCCTACATAATTGCACTGATACCGCTGCTTTTGTTTGTGAAATACCAACAGGTAAGAAATGATGTCCGACTTGAAGAAAGCATATTGAGTCCAGGTTACTGTGGGACAATACCCACAGACGCCTAGCTTGTAAGTGTTTTATAGTTAATCAAAATCGTTGATGACAAAAAAATCTTTCCTTTTTTTCTAATTTTTTAAAAGTTTTTGATATACTTTCCAGAAAAATAAGCACTGATAAAATTAAGTGAAAAAACTAGTAGTATTAACATGGACAGGTCATGAAACCGGCTATATCACATTTAAGACTCCGTTTTCTTCCACCGAAAAAGCCACATTTACACAACCATGATAAGCGATTTGATGTGTCGGAAAATATATGCTTTTCTTGAAGAGACAGTATTGCAACGCTCAGGGCACCCTATTGTGTGAAAAGAACATTGGTAATAACCATAGTACCAAAGCCGTACATACGGAAATTGTGTCACAGCTATAATGTGACTTGGACTATATATACTTAACATATGTGGTCAGGTAATGACATGTACGTGGACCGAACCGTTCCATAAACTCAACATGCAAACGCACCGATGCTATTAGTAAATGATGTGATTCACATTATAAGTTTTACTAAAGTTTTGTTTTTTATCGTGTGCTGTGAATAAAATTTCCACGATCTGGAATAACGTTTTCCTGTGAAAATCAATTTAACATTACCCTCACACAATACAGTCTCAATATTCCGTAAGACTGTCACGTGTATGGTGGCCCATGGCTGCCAGACAGAAAATTTTATTATATAATTTTTTTTTTTTTTATATTTGTGTTGATTTGATTTAAATTTTGTTTTGATTTGTTTGGGGTTCTTTTTTTTTCTTTTTTTTTCGTTTGTTTTTTTTTTTTTTTTTTTTTTTTTATGT
>JARFOD010008876.1:0-11478 GCA_031763545.1 Mopalia muscosa | reverse complement strand
ATCCTAGTGGATGTTGCAATGAGAAATCAATTGCGCAAATGACGTAAGATGATTTGTCGGTCTTCTGCATGTGTCGTCACACGTGGTCTACCCTAACGGTCTGCTGAGGTGCCAGTTTGTTGGAGACCTGTCTGAAGATCATGGATAGTCCGTCGATTACATCCCATAACCCTGGCAACGTCAGTGATCGACGGTCCTGTATTCAGCATACCAATGGCACGTTCACGCTGAATGTTTGAACGTTGTGGCATTGCAAATCAACTGATAATTTACTATAAGAACTTGTTTTTTTGAGATGTCACTTTACTGTGCTAACATGGGCTCCATTGCAGGTGTCTCATAAGGTCACGTGACTAGGAACACAAGGAAACATGCTTTATCCTTGATGTATGCTCGCATGAACTGCACGCTTGTGTACGTCGGAGTTTCTGTGTGTCATGATGTCTTTGACGACGCATTTACCTCTAATAATAATAATAATAATAATAATAATAATAATATATCTTGTATTAAGTTTCAAGAAAACATTTAGAAATTTATGAGTGTGAAGTTTCTTTTTTGACTGAGTATGTTTGATTGGGTCAATTATGGAAGACATTAATTATCACGTAGGGAACTGGCAACTTTCTACTGGTGCATAATTTGTTATCTGCTTTTTCTTTTCTTTCTAGTGGTGTATAATCAATTGTCTGGGTTTATGCGGGTAAATGTTTGCAAATTGTACTAACCATCCCTGTGTCTTGACAGAAGTCATACTTAACGAATGTTAAGTTGTGAAATAAAGCAAAGGACATATGAAACCATGCGATTTTATGAAGAGCAAAATAACCATGTATGTGATATAGATCTAAGCAGGGGTGGGGGGGGGGGGGGACAATGTTGAATTACGATGAAGTATTCATCAGTATATTGCACAAGTAACGCTTTATGTTTGAAATATAAGTAATTTCGTCGGAATAACTAATGTTGTAGGTAACATAAGAAAATGTACAACTGGTAAATAGGCTGCAAAAGAGTTCTCCTCTTCCACCAATAAAACAAATGAATTCCTTTTGACTTCGAGGCACACATGCAAAATAATTTAATGTCTGCTTAAAGCTTGTTAGAGTCATTAATATGTGAATAGTGAACAGAACTGACAACATCCCTCTCGTTTCGTGTTGTGTGATAGTTACACAAAATTTCCCAATTATCTCGCCTTTCAAATGTGGAATTTAAGGCAAATGTACTTGAAAAGTTTTTTTAAGGTAATAAATATGTATGGAATGAGCTTAACATAAGATGAGATGGATATTATCTGTTAAGCTCATTCCATATGACCAAAACTTGTATGGTGAGTTATGGTGTTAAACGAAAATGTAATTGAGAAGTTCGTTAGAGTAATTAATATGCATATAATAAGCTGAACAGATAATACCCTTCTCTTCTCATGTTGTGTTACATTTGCACATCATTTTAGGAAAATCGGGCTATTCAATTTCGAATTATGGTGTTTAACGCAAATTTAATTGCAAATCTCGAGGAGTAATAAATATGTATGTAATAATCTAAACTGACAATATTCCTCTCATCTTATGTTGTGTGACATTTAACCATAATTTTAGGAAAATCGGGCTATTCAATTTGGATACACAGGGCTTAATGCACAATAATTGTACACCATTTTCTCTAAAACTGTATCACCAGATTAGCATAATTAATTTTCAGAGAATTCCATATAATTTTAATAATTTCTTCCTTTCTGGTCATTATAGCTGGGTGTGTATATGTAATTAAAGAAGCCTTTTCATAGCCAACGCCGACGCTGACGACGACGCCAGGGGTAAACATATGCTCAACTTACTTCGTACAGGCGAGATAAAAAAATGAAAGAATACGATATTTTTAAGCTATAGTTTAACATGACGTAATTTTATCTTACGCTATTTATTTGTCGTACCGGTACGACGTTTTGTGAAAGCGGCCTTCACACAATGTGTATACCCCTACAACATTGACATACTTGTACAAACCCCTCTTTTAACACTACCCAGAAAGCAGATGGTTTCTATTATGACGTGACGTCAATTTCTTTGTGACGCAACGTTGTCTAACTGGCTGCTAAACTAACAGAGTTTTGACCAACCGGGCTCGATATATAAGAATTTAGGAAATTATGTTGGAACGGATAACTTAGTGCTATACACTGCCATGTGTAAAATTGCTTAACGACGAATTAGGCAGTCATTTAAAAAAAAACACCGAAAAAAGTGAGTTCTTTATCCTGTAGGGAAAATTAAAAACAAAAAATTTAAAAAAAATTCTGAGCAAAGACCATGATTGTTGCGGTTTGGAAGTTTCATGAGAATTGTTCCGACAGATGCTCAACGAGTCGACTCTTTATTTCACTTTCATAGCGTTATATTTTTTTGTTGAGCCACGTGGCAGTGAACCTTTACTTTAGCGTCCGAACGTAACCGACGATCCATTGTACTGCAACTAAATGAACTCTGTTGCCGCAAAGAGGTATTGCTGATAACGATATAACACTGCATCAAATACACATTTAACTATATTATTATTGCGATCATATATAACATGCTACATATTTAGCCATGTGGATATTTTGAACTCCGACTACGCATGAGCTCGTCAGTTCATCAGGTTTGTGTTTTAACATGTGTGTTTAATATTATGAACATGGCCTTTAATGTTACAGTTTATGACCACGACCTATGTTTATAGCAATGGAACAGTCTTGGTTATAATACAGAAAACGTTAAATGCTGTAATGTTACGTCGAAGTTAATTTCTCCTTGATGGATCTCCCGTGTTGCCGAGAAAGATTTGTAGCGTAGGTTACCCTGATACCTGGTTGATAACTAGATAGTTGGTTAATGCTGCATTAAATTGCGTTCACTAGTGTTAAGGAGTGACTTGATTCAACTATAAAACTAAAAAAATAAAATGATTCCGTTACCTGTTTGAGTGAATATTGATTTGCCGCTATATGACTGACAAAATTTAAATGGTGGCTTAATTACCAATGATTTGGCCACCGCAATGCTAAGCACGAAATATGAATATAACAAAAGTTAATAAAAATACCATGCAAAAAACATATTTTATATCAGTCATTAATACTGTCTTATTCGAGTGAAGAAAATATAACAACACGGAAAGACTTACCGGTTATATCGGTGACTCGGCGCATGTCATCAACGTTTTGAAGGTGAACATGGAGTCCCGCAAGGATCCTTTTTGGGTCCGATTGTTTTCCTCAACGATTTTTTTTATTTTTTAGTCAGCAAAGCAGAACAAGCTTTCTTGGTAAACTCATATCAGATTTTGACTATTGGCGATATATCTGTAGCTTTTGACTATTGGCGGCATATCTGTAGCTTTTGACTATTGGCGGCATATCTGTAGTTTTTTACTATTGGCATATCTGTAGCTTTTGACTATTGGCGGCATATATGTAGCTTTTGAGTATTGGCAGCATATATGAAGCTTTGACTATTGGCGACATATCTGTAGCTTTTGATTAGTGGGATATATCTGTAGCTTTTGACTATTGGTGGCATATCTGTAGCTTTTGACTATCGGCGGCATATCTGTAGTTTTGGATTAGTGGGATATATCTGTAGCTTTTGACTATCTGCAGCATGTCTGTAGCTTTTGACTATCAGCAGCATATCTGTAGCTTTTGGCTATCGGCAGCATACCTGTAGCTTTTGACTATTGGCGGCATATCTGTAGCTTTTGACTATTGGCAGCATATCTGTAGCTTTTGGCTATCGGCAGCATACCTGTAGCTTTTGACTATTGGCGGCATAACTTTAGCTTTTGACTATTGGCAGCATATCTGTAGTTTTTGGCTATCGGCAGCATACCTGTAGCTTTTGCTGGTATATCAGTATTACATGTATATATCAACCTATTTATGCGGCCTTTAGTGGCGAAATTGCACAGTTATCTAAGGTATATATACAGCTTTTGATGATATATCTGCTGTCATTGGTAGTATATCTGCAGCTTTTGATGGCACTTCTGTAGATTTTGATGGAATATCTGCATAGCGATTGGCGGTTAATGTGCAGCATTTCATATCAGTACCTATTGGGGTTATATATATTTCGAGCTTTTTGTGGTATACACAGAGAGTAGTCAAGCAAAGCTCTTCCTCGACAAATGTCGAGTCAATGGTATTCTCGCGAGAGTTTCTATAGTATACCAGACTAAGTTATATTAAAAAAAATAACAGTTACAAAGCCACATTTAAACTGTAATTAAATCGTGTTTAAATTATATCAGTTGGACCAATCACTATGTCCTCGTTTTAAACACAATACAATAATGCAGTTACACAATATAGTATTATCTTATCATACGGGATATGAAAACTTGCTTCGTAATTAATCATAATAAAATTGCCGACCATTTAAATCGATAGTTATATGATCCTTCAGTTTTCTATATAGGACAGTAGGCTTAAATCTTAATACAATAACCAATTTCACTCATGGTGCCAATATCAAGGAAAGGCAAATATGACATCTATAAACATTAAGCTGGTAGCCATAGGATTAAGATAACGGATTATTTGTTATAATCCTAGGCGATAAGTATTATCTATATTGAAATAGTTCTTAATCGGACTGGATGTATGAGGACAGTTTAGTCGTGACATTTGTGTCACGTGTCAGCATGTCGATTTCAAGTGGCTGCCGTTTTTCGGTTCTTCCAGATCATCGTATTGAAATATCAAAGGATTCTTTGGATTGTAATTTAAATGTCGCGTGGATTAAAGAATTAATCAATGAGTAAACCCTTTATTCTTTAATCTCTTGCCACTTTCGTCGATTAAACTTCTCCGCCTATTCCATGTTTGTCAGATTAGGCGGGTTACTCCAACGACACAAATTGTTTAAACCCTTTTGAGGTTTCCTGTTGAACAGAACAGAACTTTAGACGACTTTTACCCACAATAGCCACCGGTCTTTTCGAACGCAGCTGACCACATGATTTCAAGAGGCATCCTATGGCTAACCCAATGTCCGTTCACCAGAGGGAGCGATTCAACAAACCGACAAGTGGTTGATAGCTGTTTTCATGGTGTATTTGTTCAGATGGTCCTCTCCACGTGAGCGTCTCAAATACCTATTGATATATAAAAGTCTACTCAACTTTAATCTTTTCATCCGAATATAATATAAACATAATGCGACAATATGCCCGCCTTAACTGTATGTGGTGGAATTACCAAACAACAGAGATGGCATCTTTCACCACAATCTGCGTCTCGTGGTTTCCTTCTGGAACAATATGTCGTTTAAGATAACAGGAAACGTAAAGGTTTAAAAATTAAATGGAAGCTATATGGTTCAGAAAAACAACCGACGAATCTAAGCTTGTTGTTTTGTTTGTACAAAACTTGATATATTTGTTTTGTTTCGCAATAAAGCACACACTTTTAAATTGCTTGCATTTTCACATTTTATTTTCATATCTTACCATTGCGTTCCTTCGTATTAAGGTTTTTGTTTCTCCAAAGTACACAATTCTTTCACTTGAAAAAATACTTGTGAAAACATTTTTTAAAACCTTTTGGAATTTTACGGAAAGAAAACAATGTTCTGGTCAATACCACACCAAACATTTGTATAGAATAAGTTATGAAAGAAGTTTGATTTCGGTTAGGATAAAAAATTTGCTGACATATTATTACATTGTTTATGTAAAGAACGTGCGTTCTTATTCTAGATTACTTTTGGGTTGTTTTTTGTAAAAAATTCTCGGTTCAAAGTACATATTAACATAATATATTTTAAATAAATGAAGAGACAAATTTGCCTACCTCCACCGAGATTCGAACCCGGGACCTTAGGGTTTCTTAGCTATATTATGTACATTTATATAACATTTTAAGAAAGTGCGTAATTGGCTGGCTTTATAAAATCTAATTGGGCAAAGTAAGTAATTACATATATATATTATATAAAGAATGTGCGTTGTTATTTCCGTTTACTTTTGGGTTGTTGGGAAAATTGTTTTGAAGGCTTAGTTAGTAAGTACATATATCTTTTATATTAAGAATGTGTGTAATTTGTTTAGTTTAGTAGAAGATGTTGGGTAGATATTATATGTAATCAATACATCTTTTATTTTAAGACGGTGGGTAGTCATTTTTGTTTACATTTGGAATATCTTGCTGCATATTGCCACTAATTAGTATAGGTTATATTCATCTATATTTCTTTAATGGTCAGTGTGTAGGTTGATATATTCTAAACCCATACCGAATATCTTGTGTTCTACATATTTACCACCTACTTTCTACTCCATACACAAGATTAAGATTATCCATAACAATTCGGGATTAAGACTATATCTAGAAACGTGTCTCTCGAAGTTTATCTAGACCTTGAGATGACTCAGCGGTTTAAATAAATCGACATCCCTGACCCAGTGTGATTAATTTTTAGAAAACGTAACATAGTTTTGAAGAAAGTGTGCGCTTATTTCAATTTACTATTGGACTGTTGCGTAAACTGTCTGGAGACAAAATCCTAGATTTAAAAATGTGTAATTTTTCAAGGACAGTTATAGGCCTAGTATTCCGTGCGTAAAATGTTTGGTATATCTATAGTTGTCTGTGTTGTACATTAGTTCCCAGCCATTGTCAAGGACTTGCCCAAGCCAGAATATGTGATGAACATTACATTCTGTGCATTTATCAGGGACAGTGATGCAATTTTGCGTGGACATAAAACATAGATAGGAGCCTTTATATGTTACAATAAACGGATAGATGTGTATACTTCCAAAGGTATTGAAGGGTTTCCGTGCCAGGAACAGTCTGCAGCTATTGTATCGCTCTGTGATGAGGACATATGTGATGGACATTACGTTGTGTATGCCCATTGTCAGGGGAAGCTTTAACACATGTTATCGATATAAAACGTAGAATAGCTTTAAAGAGTTTCTAGTAAATGCTTTAAAGTTGCGAAAAGGTGCGAAAAAAGACATAAAAATGTCAAGTGTGACCAATGTAATTTCTGTATCCGGAATGTCTTTTTGTATTCATAACAGTGGAAACATGCGTGGAATGGATTTCCTGTCTAATCGGTCTATTTAAATGGATACTTTCACAGTTTGTCGGTTATTACCAGATTAGGATGTTTATTTTACGGTAGTCCCGCTGATTTTTACAAAGAAAGGAGTTTTCGGGTGTGCCCGATTTATTGTATGCCGAATATGACACCTCCCATCTGTGCCTGCCTCTGCAAGTACCCCCACCCAGGGGCGATAGTCACACCTAAAGCCCGGCCCATGGTCCCAGACACCTTCAAACAACCAAACCATCGCACCCAGCATTTGTTTGACCTGTCACCTCTCCCCATGCCTCTCAACTTCCTAATAACTCCTTGTCTATTATATAGCTTTTCTAACACTACACTGAATTCTATACAGCTTATATGGTGAGAAATTTGAATAGGCTAAAGGTAAATTAGGTGCTATTTAATGAGCATTTAAAGGAGTGGATTAAGAGCCATTTGGCAGCCGCCCCCTAGGGTAACTGTTGAAAGTAAATGGTATACCTTTAAACCCCTTAGGCCAACCCTTATATCCGCTTCACGCAACGTCTGTCAGATTGAGGCCTGTATATTTGATAACGTAACGAGTCCTCTGTGTAAGCACATCTAATTACTGACAAAAGTATAAAATCTTTTGATAAATGATATTGAAATGTAAAAGAAAAAACCTACTATTTAAGCTGTCGATATCAGCAATATCCCCCAACCCCCCACACACATAACACATATCCGGTCCGCATAAGAAGATAACTGCTTGTGGGCTCCTCTAAACTATATTCTTTTTCGGCATGTTTTTATTTTGTTTTATAATTTTAACATTTTTCTTTAGACCTATTTCGATTTTTTGTATTTTGGGGTCTGTGTCATGGGTTAAGGAGGGGCTGTGGGTTGGGTGCCTCCTGACTGTAGATAAAATTAAAATGTTCGATTCTCATTACAGCTAAATCACGTCTTGTTTAGCGTTTTGATATGTTTTTTGAGCTGCTATGGTTTATCATATGAAACTTCTCAGTTTTAGACATATCATGTTTTGTTTAAACAAAAATATATAGCAGGGAAGTTTTGCAATGAGACTGTATATCGCAGACGGTTAAATCACAGGTCCGACTAGCCATAGGTCAGAGTTGGAATCCAGATTGATGCTTACAAACTTTTAGATTCTCAACATTTCAAAATTTTAGCAGTGTCAGTCAGATGCCAGAAACCTTCAAATACCACTTGGGTGTCGACTGGTGAATGCACTTTTCAGTGTCACCACCGTCGTGTGAGGGCTGGGCTATTGAATAGTACGCTAAATCAAACAATCAAACAGTAAAAGAAAATGCATTCTGTATATTCTCAGCCATCAGGATGCACCTCACCACAAGTATCTCAGTTGTGTAACCACGGACACAGCTTCTAGTCTCCCCCTGTGTACGAGGGAATGATCAGCCACCACGTGTTTTGCGGTTAGATTTCAACGACCTCATAATTCTCTACAAACTGATCATATTATACGAGCTTTAGATGAAAGTCAACCGCTATTATATATAGGCGTCTTTAAGGGAGCGTCATATACAAAAGCCGCCCTGATATTGACTTCTGATTTATGCAAAATCCTATATTAAATTTAAAGACGAGGGATTTCATAAAGAGATTGGCCCCATACAGCTGTTGTGTCAGGTATATATTATATATATATATATATGGTTTGTATATAAAATGAAACTTTGATATGTATACACCTTTGCTGACTGTAATATAAGCCCTCCGCCAAACACAGGCACCAACAGATATATAAATATATAAACTTACCTTGGTCTGTCAGGAAAAGTAAAAATACACTATAGGCTGATAGATAAATCAGATATAATAAACTTACAGTGACGTATGTACAAAGTGTTTTGTAGCGTTATTTGTTACATGCAGATAGAGACATTCTCTATGCACGGCTTCATAGAAATATACTGCCTGGATTCCAGTATCTATTAAAGATCAAAGGATTTGGATCTATATTTATTTATCGTATAAAGGGAGAAATATGGAAACGACAACAAGAAAAAATATCTTGTGGTTCGGCTTAGTAGGCCTATGAACATGAAGAATAACTAGGTTTTAACATTATGCCTTAACACTAGATCTACAGTTCAGCTCTCTACCATCTGGAATGTTTAAACTAGACATTTAAAGTCCAAATCTACTATTTAAATTAGCCTCCGTCGTATAGCTTTGTATAGAATTGATCTGTTGACTTAGTTCATTGAGAAGAAATCAAGTGGAGTCACTTGAGTGTTTCACTAGCAGCCTCACACATATTGGTTGAAATGTTGGCGATGTTGACCAAAGATGAGGATTTGAATCCCAGCGATCATCTTTCTCTTCGGTTTTAGCATAAAATGAAAATCTTAGAGCGGAAAGCCACCCCCCCCCCCCCCCCCTCCCCCGACACTTCTTGATGTCTAATTGAAAATGTTTTATGCCTTAATTTAGAAACCATTGTTGAAACCGTACAATAAATATTGCTCTAAATCGAACGGCTTTTAGTGTTTTCCAAGAGCTTCACAAAGTACAGTCCTGTTACTAATTCTGCCTTAATTTCTTTCAAACATTTTTTAAAATTTTATGTGTGTTTGTATTTTGTTGCAAATTAATTTTTTTGCATGTCCATTACTGCATTGTAAAAAGTATCGCTTGGAAGAAGTAACAGTCTGTAGGCCACTAGTAAAATACCGAGAGAATGTATATTTTTGTTTCACTTCATTTTTTTTGGGTCCTGAACACAGATCTATTTCACTGAACAATGTCAGTACATTCCGCGCGAAAAGTAGGCCTGTAATTGTGTGATAGTTGTTAATGGGTCGCTCAGAGTTGAATGTGATCTATGTTTTATTCATTGAATAATGAAAGCGGGAGTGATTCGCCCTGCGGTACCACTGACCACTACGACACAAACTCCCGATTGTTCAAATGATATACCTGCGATGGAGAAATAGATAGACAGGTATTGGTTGATTTTTGTCAGGTTATCTGTGAGTCGCGGATGACTTCACGCTCTCTCCCCCGGGCCACACGACTCCTTATTCTCCGGACCTCCAACTTTAACAATAAATTGTTTTAAAATCGGTTTGTCAAATATAGCTTGTATTTTTTCAGTGTATTCCCTTTTGAAGAACAGCCGTTTGAGTTTTGGTGGTTGTTGGAAGTTTCGTAGCTAGAAGAGATGACAATGTTTTAGCCTAGTGGTTTGTGTATTGTGGTTTTTCAGTGACGTCACAACCTATCGGTTAACTTTGCTCTCTGGGCTTGTGTTTTAGATCAGCATTAAATATTCACACCCTTTAAATTTATTTCTGATTAGGTAGGTGTAGAGATGTTTGCTAGTCTAGTGATTGTCTGTGTCTGCTAGAAGTCGATTCCTGACTTCTGTGTTCTGTGGAATCGCGCAATAGACAAATCCATAGCCTCCATAACTGCTGGAGTTATGAGAAACAACAACAACCCAAACCTATATTTTAGAATGTGGATTATATGAAGATTAGAGTATGCTGGCCTTAAAATAAAGACTGCAGTGTGAACCTATTTGAACTGATAGGGACTATCTGGGATAGGCTACATGGGCCTTGTGTTCAAAACAAACCATTTACAGCCTCATTTTGTTTACGAATTAAGTAATGTTTTACATGCAGAATGGAAACTTTTTAATTAAAATTTCGATGTGATTTATGATTTAAAAACATATGAAACTATAGAGCTGTGGAATTTTTACCAAATCGTCATTAAGTTGTTCTTATGCAGTTTCAACGCTTACCATTTAACATCAGTACCAAAATCCATTGTTTTGTCATCAGATTGCTGTAATGTTACACATTTAAGGGATCTTCTATCACGATCTATACATTCATCATTCATGACTTATGGTCAGTTGTGCGTATCATCATTCATGGCTTATGTCCCGATGACCGCATCATCATTCATGGCTTATGGTAGGATGGCCGTATCATCATTCATGGCTCATGTCCAGATGACCGTATCATAATTCATGGCTTATGGTAGGATGGCCGTATCATCATTCATGGCTTATGTCCAGATGACCGTATCATCATTCATGGCTTATGGTAGGATGGCCGTATCATCATTCATGACTTATTATCAGATGACCGTATCATCCATGGCTTATAGTAGGATGGACGTTTCATTATTAATGGCTTAATGTCAGATGACCGTATCATCATCCATGGCTTATGGTAGGATAGCCGTATCATCATTCATGGCGTATTGCTAGATGACCGTATCGTCATCCACGGCTTATGGTCAGATGACTGTATCATCATTCATGGCTTATCGTAGGATGGCCGTATCATCATTAATGGCTTATGGTCGGATGGCCGTATCATCATTAATGGCTTATGGTCGGATGGCCGTA
>JARFOD010008865.1:0-11479 GCA_031763545.1 Mopalia muscosa | reverse complement strand
ATATCAGTGAGTGGACATAACATTTTTCAGCTTACTGGTTTTACATAAATGCAGTCGTATTCGTGCTTGAAGGCTGTTGGTCTCGAATCTTTTGTAAAATTTCTATTATTTCTTAATCCACATTTACAAGCTGTTTAACTTTCTTACTAAACAAAGCACTCGTTGTTCAAATGGTAATTTTGTAAATTACACAACCAAATCTTCCAAGGACTCAAAGGGATTACTGTGCTACCCTCGTTCTTCTTGTCCACCCTCGTTTTCACAAACGATGTAATTACGATAGACGCTAGCATCTGTTAATTACTTGTCGACCGTCTTCCACAGTTCGCCACAAAACTCGACATTTAAAAGAGCACAACCACAATGACAACTGAAGCTTTAGTACGGCTTGCATCAAAATACCTTTAATAGATCATTACGTTTGCGTTGACAACTTTACTATTCAATGGCTGTGTTACGGCAAAGTAACATTAAAGTCGAATTAGATTGTATTCCCTGAAAAAAAATCGGCGATCAATTGATACGGAGCGCAGCTACTGGTACATACATGCAGCTAAGCAATACCGTTACAAAGATCTAACAATTCCGTTGATAAAGTACACGAAATCAATGTTATGGGTTTTTTTTTTTTACACAATGACTTTGCTTTACATCCGTCCTCTGTCTAAGCTGTTACGTGTTTAGTGCTGTACAATTTTATTGCACGCCACACACGAAATTATTTCAGAGATGGCCTAGTATGCACCAAGGACTCGTCAGATCATTTGATTTGGAAAGGATCCGTTATCTTTCAAAAAGTAGGTATACATCTTTGCAATAAAATATACCGAGTCTACTATATCAAACCAGGCCATTCCTTGTTTATTAATTGTCCTTGATATGCATCACAATTACAGTATTTCTATCTCTGTATAAATGCTTCCTTGTGATTAAGCTCTCATCAATGTTTCTGAATTCGTGTTTGTGTGGTCCTCTGTCTCTACCTTTAACGTATCCACCTACTACCCCAGTTTCCACAGATGGTAGCACACTAGTAAACATGTTTACACATTGGTTCGTCTGCGATTCGTGTTCACATCACCTCATCCTTGTACAATTCCACTTGATCAGTCTGCAGTTTCCGGCGAACGCTACCTGAAGGTGATATTGCTTTATTGCTCCACCGATTTTCGCTTACGCTTCACGGAACATGTAAGTGGCCAGGTCTACAATAATGCAAGCCATGACCTAATAGGTTCCCTGTAACATAGTTTTACCTAATGAAATCAATATCGATTGAATTAGTGCCTTTGATATAGTTTTCACTTTATCATGATATAGAACCATAGCTTGGTACAGGACATCGTGAGTGAACAAAGCTTAACACAAATATAACCAAGTATATTGCTCGGATGTGCATGTGCCTAGGTCAGATAACAATATACTATTGCCGTTGGGGCAGCTTATCATGGATATATTCGCAGGCATCAAGGAAAACGAAAACAAAATAATAAGACTTTCACTCCACCTTTAAACTGAAAGTTACATAAATGATAAGCCTCTTGTTTGTTTCAAAATTGAGCTAGGAAAATTACATTTAAACGAAAGTTATTTCTCAATACTGTTTTCGTCAAACATAAATATTGCACTTCCTTTAATAAATACTCAAAGATATAGAACGTTGATTCTGTTGGAGCGGCTGTGTTTATGACCAGGCTAATACATCACCAGAATTGTATACCTGTAGATCATGATATGCTACATTGTACATTTCTGGTCTGTTTGGTTGTTTTCTAATATATAAAATAGTAAATAAATAAAATTTGTCTCGGTTAAGATCGAGTCAATTCAGACACGGAAACACCCAAAGGATACTACTCAGCGCCACCTGTGTGGAAAATCGTAACAACACAACTGTGTTACTCATAGCTTAAAAACATTCACAAATCGATTTACGGTTTAATGCATTTATGTTGATTGAATATCCTGCCGGTTTTATCACCGATCTAATCTACAATAAATTATGTGCTTCAATAACCACGTTTATACGATTACTAGCATTAAAGTCTTTTGCAGCGACAAGCGATGTCATATTTATAGTCGTAGAGTAACATTGTTTCACGACATAACACATCTTTCAAACTAAGTTGCATGGGGTAGGTAAGTTAGTTTATAAGACATATCATGTCTAGTCTTCCTTTTAATACCATATAACTAAATCTCAACTGTATTTTCTATACCGGTAAAAATAGGTATGGTTTGAAATACTGTGTCCACCTCTCACGAGGTGATTCCGGCTTTCGTGTGAATGGTCGGTGGGAAGGGGAGTGGGCGGGGGTTACCGGTTTTCAGGCCTTTTTCATAGTATTTACGTTAGGCGGAGTGAGAGTTAACCAAATTCGAATGATTTATTGATTGATTGATTGAATGGTGATTTACGCGGTGCTCCAGCGTATTTCACTCAACTGACGGGGGAGGAATTTTGATTCTGTTAGAAAGTTAATTTTCTTCCAAGAAAGGAAATGGGCGTGTTTAATAAATAAACCACAAGCTCACCCGTGTTCCTCACTTGAATTCTAGCTGTTTTAACCGCATTTCCTTTGAATAAATAATGTACACCTCTGACTCTTTATCTTGATTAACCCTGGAACTTTATTGTGAAAAAAACCGCAAATTCCATTTATACTTACTTTCTATGGATGACATTTTTTGCTATGTGCCGCACTCTCTTTCCCACGATGTGTTAGGGCTAATCTTTAACAAGAAACGAAGTTTGCCCCAAGTGTTCTCATGACCTTTAAGTCTGCATCTCGATATATCCGTTAATATATCACCGATAACGATGACTCTGTCTCCTCATTATGTGGATGGCGAGGGAGTATGTGTGTTAAAGGAGGCGATTGCAGGGTGGAGGTCTCTTTATAATCGTCCTTGCTTTTTGTCAACAGCAGAGGATATTTATATATACAGTTCTTCTGCAATATCAGCTAATGGATTACCTAACAAATGGAACAAATCTATTTTGATTTATTTAGCTGAGGGCACGATGTTCCAAGTATAGTCATGTTGTGTATTTATTTCAATTGGGTAGACAATATTTTTTTAAAAGAGTAAAACACTTCACTTGTAATCGTTGTGTTGTGTGGTCATTATGGTATTGTTCTATTACCCCATCGGCAAGTAAGTGAAATGCCTTTCAATATGGCGTAATACACAAATCAATCATAGCCATTCATGTCTCGACAATCCTTTAACGAATCACGACACATACACAGCCATCTACTGGACGTGCAATGGCTGTAAACAAGCTATGCCTATTCGCTACAAATATAAAATCGTTTGGTAGTTCAACTCCTTTTTGTTGATTCAAAGCTCTTTTGAATTTATCCCAGATCTTACATGTATTTCCACCCGTGAGTCAAACTCACCTTTATAGCGGTTTGGGTTGTCTTGTCCTCAAAACATCCCGTGCTACTCACATGGACCTTTCGCTTGGGTTATGTATATATCTTACCCAGTATTATGCTGTTTTCAAAGCCTTTACTCGATCGGTCTCTCAATGCCAGATTTTCTCAAAATGCTTCTTTTGTATTAGCATTTAGTCTTCCCGTCAAGGTTGCTTGATGCAGTAGTTTCGTAAATGTTTAATACAATGTGAAACAAGGATTTAAATGAAAGTTACTGCAAGACCTCATTAGTGACAATCTACATTTATGTAGCTGCTTGGATTTAGTGTATTAAACATGTTGTTTGTCTTCCGCTCCTAAATGTTTTGAGAGCTGGTAGTTTTAATTAGCAATTTAACCTTGATATTTGTTCATTTACGTTCATGAAACTTGTGTTTGGATGGAACTTTCAGTCGCCTTGGAGCTCTCCCAGACACGGAGGATCAGGAAGCCGATCTGTTTATAATGTTTTTGTCTTAAGCCGTGTAATTGTCCGGTCTTGTCATCGTGTGCGAACACTTATTTTTGATCTGAGGTCATTATATTGGGAGCTACATATATGCATTGAGGTAACCGAGTCATTATCAGGTAAATCATCTTTAGCACATGCAACTGTTATATTCAAAACCTTAAAGAAACAATCCTCGACGCCACTGGTAACAAAGGGATGTAAGAAAGGACATCACAAACGGACCGGCTTCGGGGTTTCCCTTGGGTCTGAGGGCACTACTTTAAAGCAAAAGGAAGCTCTCTCCCAATCCTCCCGAATAGATTTTTGTTTGTTTGTTGAATTTGGATTTAACGTCGTACTTGAGTGTGTTTCACTTATATAACGACGGATTGTCCACTTCCCATTGTTCCTTGCCTGATTACGGTGGAAAACCGGGAGGTAATCTCGTACCCTGCCATTGCCGGATCCATCGTGCGACTCACTCATATACCTAGTGGTCCACAGGCGGACTCCATCCCGAATTGAGTATTATTTGTTCAGTAAATATGATTTCCTCTAATGCAACAAAGTAAAGACAGCATAGCTAAATTCTAAACCTGTTTCTTGGAAATTGGAAGACTTATTCTAGACCTTCACCCTTTCAAACTGATGGTTTCGGTCATATAGCTAATCAATAACTTCCATTATGAAGTGATTTGGGGGCTTTCTATTCAAATTATTATACAGATAAACACCAATGTTTGACCTCAAATCTGTGTTGATACCTGGATATGCTTTTTTGATTGTAACTATAGCTAAAAAATATCATAGGATAATATTTTACATTTGTAGAAATTAGCTGTAGCTTATCAATATGATCTTGGATCATTTGTAAAAATTGCCATCTATATCGGGTGATGTGTCCGCGTGATCATGCTTTGGGGCAATAATTACAGTGACGGGTTATAAACTGACTTTCATTTTGGATACCTTTTCATTCAGAACACCTGCTCTTAAGCTCAGTATCATATTCTTGTCGTAATGATATAAATTTGGCATAATTCTATAGTAAAAGGCATACGCCATACTGAACGGACCTTAGTTTAGTTGTTAGCCTGTCCGCCTAGTAATCCTACTTCGGGGTATCTTTCACAGGTGCATTTGTCGCGTATGAGTGAGTTACACAGTGTAGCCTCGGGAATCGCCGGTTGATTTTAGGAGGTTTCCTGCCGATTTTCCATCGTATTTAAGCAAAGAACTGTGAAATAGATAATCGGTTGTCATGTTAGACAAACAAACAAAAAGATAAACAATTAATTACAGCCAACGAAAGTTCTCCATAAAAGTGTTGAAAACGACAATAAATCGCATGTTTGATCAAACGTGCATGTTGACCAAATGGTCCACAGTGGCAACAGGTATCAGGCATGTTATGTTACAATACGCTTTCCTTTATTTCGCCGTTTTAACCTTTCTCTTTTTCTTTCTGTAAATTGACATCATGTAGACAAAGCACAACTGCGTCACCAGAAGTAATGTAAAAGAGCAAATGTCATAGACCACAAAGGCCAGACGAGGGACAAGATATATTTGACGCGTCAAATTTGATGTAAATTCCTTCATGTTTACCATTACTGAGACTTACTTAACCTTTGAATTTTCTCCTTGACTCTGAACAGCTTATTATAGGCTCATCCAGACCATGAAGGCCGTCAATATTTTCCAGTCACATACGTCCTGTATTCGATCGTCATTCGCTTTAATACTTGTTAGATACATGTTAGATGTCCTTATATTTGTGACATCTGAAACTAAAATTACATAGCAGAATCAGTGGACAGGACATTTTTCAGCTTACTGTTTTTACATAAATGCAGTCGTATTTGTGCCATAAATGCTGTTAGTCGTAAAGCTTTTTCAAAATTTCTATTATTTCGTAATCCTCATTTACAAGCTGTCTAACTTTCTTATCTAACAACACACTCGTTGTTCAAATGGCAATTATGTAAATTACACAACCAAATTTTCCAGGGACTCAAAGGAATTACTGTGCTACGCTCGTTCTTCTTGCCCGCTCTCGTTCTCACAAACGATGTAATAACGATAGACGCTGCCATCTGTTAGTTACTTGTCGACCGTCTTCCACAGTTCACCATAAAACTCGATATTTTAAATTGCACAGCCACAATAACAACTGAAGCTTTAATTGGGCTTGCATCAAAATACATTTTGTTTATAGATCAGTATGTTTACGCTGACAATTATACCATTCAATGATTGTGCCCGGACAAAGTAACATTAGAATCGAAATTAGTTTTATTCACTGAAAAAAATCGCCCGATCATTCGTTACGGAGCGTAGCTAATGGTACATGTACACAGCTAGGAAACACATTGACAAAGATCTAAAAATTCCATTAAAAAGTTCACAAATAACTCTGTCTTAGCTGTTATGTTTTTAGTGTAGTATAATTTATTGAAAACCAAAGAGGAAATTATTTAAGGGATGGTATACTATGCATCCGGAACACGTCAGCTTTCTATTTGATTTGTAAAGAGATCAGTTATACTTGAAAAAATTAGGTATATGTCTTTGCAATAAAATATACCTAGAGTATACTATATCAAATCAGCCGAGTCGTTTTTCACTAATTGTCCTTCATATGCATCACGCTTACAGCATTTCTAAATCTGTAGATACTTCTGTAGAAATGCTTCCCTGCGAAAAAGCTCTGATGCATGTTTCTGAATTCGTGTTTGTGTGGTCTTCTGTCTCTACTTTTAACGTATCCACCTACTACCCCAGTTTCCACAGAAGGTAGCACACTAGTAAACATGTTTACACATTGGTTCGTCTGCGATTTGTGTTCACATCACCTCATCCTTGTACAATTCAACTTAATAAGTCTGCAGTTTCCGGCAAACGCTACATTAAGAGGATATTGCTTTATTGCTCCACCGATTGTCGCTTACGCTTCACGGGACATGTAAGTGGCCAGATCTACAACAATACAAGCCATGACCTAAAATGTTTGCCGTAACATAGTTTTACCTAATGAAATCAATATCGATTGAATTAGTGCCTTTGATATAGTTTTCAATTTATCATGATGTAGAACGATTGCTCAGTACAGGACATCGGGAGTGAACAAAGATGAACACAAATACAGTCGCATATATTGCTCGGACAACAAGACAACAATAAACTATTGCCATTAGGACAGCTTATAACGGATATATTTGCAGGCATTAAGAAAAAAGAAAACCAATAAATAAGACTTTCACTCGACCTTAAAACTGGAGATTACATAAATGATAAGCCTCTTGTTTGTTTCAAAAATAGAGCTACCGAGTCTTTTTTTGTGATGTCATTGTTGCACGAAATATAACATCTCTTCAATCTAGGTTACATGGAGGAGATGAGTCAGTTTATAAGACATATCATGTCTAGTCTTCCTTTGATACCACGTGACTAAATCTCAACTGTGATCCCATACCGGTGCCAAAATAGGTAAGGAACACAACCACTGCTTACCACTAAAGCAGATAATGGGAAGAAATGTGGGATATCAGTCGCAAGACTTTGGAAACAAGAATGCATTATCGGTGCGACAAGGATCCAAAGTGTATTCGCGTGTATGGAGGTGGAAGGGGACGGGGGCTACCGGCTTTTAGCGGTTTTCCATAGTATTTAAGATAGGCAGAGTGAGAATTAGCCGATCCATCGTCTTATCAATGAAAGGAACTTGAGTACCTGGAACAAGCAAACACTTGTGTGGGCCAATTGTACCGTCCTTGATTTCTGATTGATTCAATGATGTCAACGGTTTTATCAGCATAAGGGTCTTCATTGTTTGCTTAATTTAAGAGTTAGACAACACTATTTAAATATAAACAAAAAGCATTTAAACACTACCTTTAGGGGATATTGCTTTATTACTCCCCCGATTCACGGAAATATAAGTTGCTAGATCTACAATAATACAAACTATGACCTACAAGGTGCGCTGTAACATAATACTAGTATTACTAATCTACTACTATTCACGACTTCACATGATGTTTTAGTAAATTACTTTACACAGGAGTACATTACAGCAAAAATGAATAGTGACATCGACAGAAAACGCATTTACAACCTCACCAATGTAAATAAAGTATTCATAACTCAGACAATGGAAATTTTGTATCAGGTTTATGGCTTTTGGAGAAAGAATTATCGATCAAATCAATAAATTAGATTTACAATTGCACAAACACATGCTTTATTATATGAGTAAACTTTCTATATAATGAAGCAAATTATCAAACCATCGTTTGGAAGTAAAAGCTATTGTGAATTACTTTTTCTCATATTGTTAAATGATACAAGGCTAAATTTTAACTGAAAGTTTGATTGACTATTTTGGACTAATTCGATCGAATGATTGATTGATTGAATGGTGCTTTACGCTGTATTCCAGCCTATTTCACTCAATTGATGGTGGTGTATTCCTACGATAGTTGAGACTAGCACAACTATGAGGCGTTTTGATACTGTTAAAAAGTTAATCTTCCAGTGCTATGCAAAGGCAGCATTAGTATACTCTTAAAACGAACTTATCTTAGTCAAAGGGAAAACATAACAATGGAAATGGGCGTGTTTAATAAATAAACCACAAGCCCACCCGTGTTCCTCACTTGAGTTCTACTTTTTTTAACCCCATTTCCTTTAAATAAATAATGTACACCTCTGACTCTTTATCTTGATTAACCCTGGAACGTTATTGTGAAAAAAACAGCAAATTCCATTTATACTTACTTTCTATGGATTACATTTTTTGCTATGTGCCGCACTCTCTTTCCCGCGACATGTTAGGGCTAATCTTTAACAAGAAACGTAATTTGTCCCCTAGTGTTCTCATGACCTTTAAGTCTGCATCTCGATATATCCGTTAATATATCACCGATCTTTGTCTCCTTTTTATGTCGATGGCATGGGTGTGAGGGTGAAGTTTAAGCGTGGGGGTGTCTTTATTATCGTGTTTGCTTTTTGTCATCAACAGACGATATTTATACATATTTCTGTTGCCATATCAGCGAAAATATTACCCAACAAGTGGAACAAATCTAGTTTTGTTTTATTTGGGTTATTTTAATTTATTTATCACCATCTAGCTGATGGCACTATGTTCCCAGTATAGTCACGTTGTGTATTCTTAGCAATGGGTGGACATTACTTTTTCCGAAAGAGTAAAACACTCCACCTGTTATTGTTGTGTTATATGGTCATTATGGTACTGTTTTATTACCCCATGGAATGTCTTTCGTCACGCCGTAACACACCAATCTATCATATTCGTACATATCCACCATCCAGTAACAGGACCATGACCCATACTCAGCCATCAACTGGAATTGCATTTTTTTTATTTTAAGCAAGGCCTATGCTCATTCGCTACAAATGACAAATCGTTTCGTAGTCCTTTTAGTGGATTCAATTCTCCATCGAATTTATCACTTATCTTAAATGCATTTTCTACAGTGTGTCTAACTCACCCTAATAGCGATCTGGTTTGGCTTGTTAGGGCATATTACTCAAATAGACTTCAAAACATGTTGATTGACATTAACCTCTTGTTTGGGTTGTGTATATATGTGACACTATGTGATGGTGTTTTTAAAACGGTGACTCGATTGATCTCTCATCAATCATAAGACATATAAACAAATACACCATAAACGCACCGGCTTCGTGTTGCCCCTTAGCTCCGGGACCATTACTTCAGGGTGAAAAAGAAAGCTCCCTCCCTATCCTCCGCCTACAGATTTTTGTTTGTTTGATTGGGGTTTAACGTCGTGTTCAAGGGTATTCCACTGATATAAGGACGGGTTGTCCACTTCATGTTGCTCCTTGCCTTATTACAGTAGAAAACCGAGAGGTAACCACGTTAAAAAACTACCCTGCGATTGCCAGAGCCATCGTGTGACTCACTCATACACTTGAGTCGATCCCGTAAATGGTCAATCGAAGTAGGATAAGCATGGGCACACATGTACGCTACCATTAGGTGGGCCCCTCCGACAATGGAGACTTGAAATGTGTTTTGGTTGTTTGTAGCGACAAGAAACGACATCAAAAGGAGAAGTGAGTTTTTTTTTTCTGTTCAATAAATATGATTTCCTCTAATGCAACGAAATAAAGATAACATGGCTACATATGAAAGATGTTTCTTTTAGACTAAGCATGTTTTCAATTGGAAGACTTATTCCAGACAAATACCCTTACTAACTGTTGGTTTCGGTCAATAAATAATCAATAACTTCCATGAAGCAGTGATTTTGGGCTTTCTACTTACATTATTTTACAGATAAACACGAATAATTGACCTCAAATCTGTGTTTATCCCTGAATATGCTTTTTATATTGTTTCTAGCTCCACAGTACCGTTTGATATTTCTCATTTGTCAATGGCATCTTCGATCATTTGTAAAAATTGCCCTCAATAGCGGGTGAAGTGTCCACGTCATCGTGCAATCATACCTGGTCATTCAGAATTCAGCACCATTAAATAAAAGGTGCTAACATCAGTTATTAAGGAAGGTGGCATATTTTAGTTTTTTATACAAATTTTGCGTAAACAGCATACCATATACTGAACGTACCGCATCCGTAGTTTAGTTGTTAGCCTGGTGGTCTACTAATCCTACTTCGATGTACCGCTCGCAGGTCAACTTTTGGCCCTCAGGTTTATGAGTCATTAATACAATGTGGCATCGGGAATCGCGGGTTGGTTTAAGAGGTATCCTGCCAATTTGTCACCGTATTTAAGCAAAGAACTACAGTATGTGAAAAGGATAATCGGTCGTCATATTAGTGATAAACTTTTGAATACAAGGTAAAACTCAGCCAAACAAACAAACGGTATACTGTTAATCGCTGTCCCGTCTATAGCCCATCCTTGTAATAATTATCCCAGAACAACAAACACACTTAACAGTAAAAGTAACCGTTTGGCTACAGCCACGTTTTGTGGATTATCTCAGTAATTTTTCATCCTGTACTACTCGTTTAGAGCAGTCCGTTATAAAATTTGTCGTCCGACAGCATTATTCCGAAAAATGATAAGGACGTAACAATGTTAAGTCTTTGGTTTTAAGCATATTTCTGGTCTGTCTGTGTTGTTTGTCTTTTGACTAGCGTCACCAACAGTGACAATATCAACCACCACAAATGCCAGACAAGCGTCTTTTTAATGACAAGATATATTTTAGGTAAATTCCTTCATATTGACTTTAACTGAAACTTATTTAACCTTTGATATTAATCTTTATGTATTAAAATGACTGAGTGCTGATGCTCGCAGGAAGTGTTTTCGTCCCGGTTTTTCATTCATTACAGCCAACACAAATTCTCCATAAAATGGTTGAAAAGGATAATAAAGCGGGTGTTCTGTAAAACCTACATGTTAACCGAATGGACGACAGTGGCAACAGGTATCAATTATGACATTCTCTTTCTTTCTGTACATTGACATCATGTAGACAAAGCACAAATGCGTCACCCAGAAGGAGTGTAAAAGAGCAAATGTCACAGACCACAAAGTCCAGACAAAAGTCATTGATAAGGACAAGATATATTTGAC
>JARFOD010008854.1:0-11479 GCA_031763545.1 Mopalia muscosa | reverse complement strand
GGGGGGGGGGGATCCCCTTACTTGTGGGCTGTTTTTTCGCCAAGTGGTTTTTTTTTCTCAACCAATCAAAATGTCAATAATAAACAAAATTCCCATGAGTCTACAAATTGTACCGTGCATGAGAATGTATCTTTAGGAGTCCACGAGGAAGTGTCGTTATCGTCATATACTGTTGGGAAAACAAGTTAACTGTTGTGAGTTTGTGAAGTACAACCCATCATTTAAAAGAAATAATTTGGGTTTGCTGATTTTTGATAACCTTTGTGTATTCTGTTTGAATCGAAAATACATATTATGATAACATGGTGCTTAATGAAATAAATATATTTATTTGTATTAACTGTGTTATCTTTGTCAATTATGATCAATGTTTATGAATAATTTCAGATAAATTCTCACTACATATCATAAGAGTAACCATAAAAACTAGATATTGCAATCTATTTAGAAGCTTGTCTCAGGGAGTTTCTCAATAATTTATAATTGATTTTAATTCATCGGCATCCTTGTGTTGGTGTGAATAATTTTGATAAATATATTTATTATAACTACTACTAGATGTTCATTCAAACTTTCTAGTCAAGATGAATTTTTTTATCATCTTAGAGGACAACTCGCTAACAATCAGAGGATTTAAAATTAAAGGACAATTGTGGCATTATAAAATTAAACTGAGTATAAAACTGCTCCAGGCACTTTTGATTATAGAACTTACTCAGTCATCAATGGCTAATATTTTTTGCCTGCAAAAGCCACAAATTTTATGTGAATTTCAATCCCAAGGACATCCTGGTGGCTTGGAAAGAGACCCCGTAAAAACAAAAGAGTACAAAATTAGATAGAATATCTAATATAGATAGTCATTATAATTATGCTTACACCTTATCAATGATTCCACTATATATCCCAAACGGAAAGGGAACACAAATTATAAACCCAGCCACACATTTAAAGACATCGTCGATATGACAAAGACGGCCTGGGGTATGTATATTTCTTAACAATTCATACGCAGACACTTTTTAAAATAAATAGTGGTTATTATTCTGTGTTATGTCAATTGTCAACTATCGGTCAATAATAGACATAGGGATATTGTCGTCATCATGTACGTCCGTCCGATTTTTACCTGTTAACAACTCTGACCGGAAAGTGACCAGTATTTATAAACAAAATTAACATGCGGTAGTGGTAGTTCTTTTCACATTTTTAAAACCTGTAAGTATTTATAGTTTTTTGTAGTAAGAAATACCTAAGCTTTCACGAATTTGTGACATTCGCTTTTTGTTTCTCACAACATTGATGTTTCTTTGATTGGTTTATGATTAGCGTGCTAAAAAGTTGTGCACGGTGATAACTTGTATATTTGTAATCTATTCTACTGCAAAGATAAATGATCAATGAGATTATACAAGCTCAACAAGATTATTTTAGCTAGCTGGATTAGTTTTAATATTGGGACTTGTGTGTAAATAATAAATGCTAACACCTGGATAATTCTCGCCTGCGGATCTTAGATGAGGATACAATTAACCAGGTTTAAGTGATCGGCCACGCCCTCATAGAGACATAAATGCCTTTGACATCTGTGTCCTGTATTAGGTGATGTTTAATGTTTTATAATTACTTAAATACCAACGGGAAGGCGTTTCCTTTTCCAGCTCGGGAATTTTATGACATATCAATTTGCGTTTGTTTGTTTGTATATATATAGTGATTAAACGAGTAAAGAATTTACCAATGATATATCATATAGATTAGGTCGTCTGAAGACTTGCCAATTCGGTTCTTGCCGAGTTTTAATGAGTGCCTTGAAAACCTGTTGATGTGAACAATTTCTTATATGCTATTTGGATTTTGGACTCTAGAGGGTTTTTTATTTGATGCTTATGTTAAATGATAACCTACCAAAAATATCCCCAATAAACCATAATGCTTCGGTTGACTGTTTATCACTCATATATCATACATTTTTTTGCAATATAATGTCCAGGTAATTTATTGTATAATGTAGCGATGATTTATGACATCTAGATAATAAATTACCATTTACCATATGACGAAATCGGTGCCAGTGATTCGTGATGAGGCACAAGGCAATACGCTTTAAGGTCTTGCTGGGCCCATTGGTCGATTTTCAGAACACCTGTTGTATTTTGTCTCTTGCTTAAAATATATATCTGTACCATATTTATCTATATATTTTCGGAAAGCTTGAATATTCAGGATTTGTATATATCAATGTGGTGAAAATCCATTTACTTTTTCTAAAAATTATGAAAAATTAGTAAATCTTAACAGAAAAAAATGACATGGTTAGTGGTTTATTTCTCGTACAGTAGGACGCAATAAATTAGGTGACCTAATAGAATTGTCATTGAACTAGAAAACGGTACATTTTTTTTAATTTTGATTAGAACGATCTCAGTGGCTTTTTTTGTCTACCCTTACTTGGAAAGTCTTATAAAAATGAAAAATGCAACTCTTAGAAAACATTAAGAAAGATCAAGAATGCACTTCTGAAAAATGAAGCACCGTTTACTAGATCGCATTGTGCTCTTTACAATGGAACAAATTTAAAGTTTCTATCACGAATAGTTTTCTAGAACCACGCCTTGGAAAAAAAAGAGTCTGTTTAAAAATGAAGTGCCAGAAATAAGCAATAATAGTTTGGCAACTTCTGCATTTGAGGCGCGTGGAATGTTTTTCAAAGATTAAGATACACTTGGATATGAAGACGACCAATTCGGGTTATTTACTCCAGGTTGTTAACCCATGAACGACTGAAACTATAAACGTCAGTAACACCTGTCCGCCACAATCAGTCCACGCCCGTTGTTTACACGTCATCAAAATAGTGGTACCAACAGTTTAATCTGAGCTCAATGACATCGTTTCTGAAGACACTAATCATTAACCGATCAATGAGTGTATTGTTAAAGGATTATTATTGTAATTGTTTGCACGACAGGGGGACACAATTTTGTTTACTTCACAGACACTTTAAGATATACGAATAAGCACTACTATATTGGTCAAAATAGCCATTGAGTTTTACTTCTAAAGTTACATCTATAAAAAGCCTGGCCTAGAATTGCGTGAAGTTCTCCCTTGTTGAAATCTTAAGCATTCATTTATTAATTTAACACACTCTAAACGGCGCTGAGAAAAGCCGAAATAAATAGTTGGGCTTTCTAGATCAATTTAAGAAAACGTATTCCAACATCTTCTGGCGCCAAACATCTTCCGCCTGCTAATGTTTTCACACTCTCCCCTAGAAAACACAAAGGTCGTCTGCCGCACTGTTACGTTACTAAGCAAAGGAATCAAACTCATTTATTTGGAAGAATTGTAAGAACATCTGTACTTTTTTATAACAGTTTGGTTTTTCTTGTGGGTCAAATAGCCTGTAATAATTTTAGCAATAAGCTGATTATAAATTCATTCATTTCTGTAAGCATATTTTATAATAAAGATTATATTGTATTTGAAAAGCTAAAGCGTTCTTAAGCTTCAAGGTGCCAGACATTTGATAGCCTTTGTAATGTTTTAAAGTGTCCTGCTGTGGCAATAAACAAATGTCTGTTCTATTAACGTGATGCCATTTAGTAAGTAAATACTAGCAATGAGAGCGCAGACGCATTCAAATCACAACTGACCGGATGTTGACATTTCACTTCCTTTCGAATTTTGATAGGCCTATTTTGATAACTGAAGAAAAATATGTAATACATCCGTATTTTATCATTGATGTTTTCATTAATAAACAAAACGAATTATTTTGACACTAGCCTTGAAAGCTTTTTCTTCATGCAAAACAATACTATTATCAATTTATAATGCACCTATCACCTTTGACAAACTTTATCGCCTGACATAAACCTTTTCCTAAGTTTCTAATGCCACTGGCACTATGCTAGACTTTCATCTGCAAGTTCGGCAAGATGCACTTAAAAATATCTATTTTGTAATTCAACTGGCTACAGATATATACCATAATGTTGAAATCACTCGGTGTAACAGTAGGATTCAGTGTAGTTTAGACATCGCCTCATTATGAAAGAGATATTGTTGATCTGACCAGACATCAGACCACACAATTCAAGAAAAAAACAAACCTCGTTTAACAAACTTGAAATGCCACCAACAAAGAAGATTCCATTCCTTCTATTTCCATATATGGCCCCATGCCTTCCCATTTAGACACCTAAGTAAACAGCTAAGTATATAATAAATTATATAATTATAACACTGCTTACAGTGTTTCCATTGAAGGATGACTCTACATTCCTCAATATCAAAAAAGTATTGTAAAACGCTATCTGTCGACACATACACGCAGAATAAGCGGTAAGCAATAGATACTGGAAGACGAGGGTGAGGAACTCTCATGAAAGATTTAGGTTTACATAGGATTATATTTGTAAGTATTATTTCTATCCGAAACGACAGTATTTTTTAAATAAAGTTACAAATTCCAAAGGAAAGTGGAATCAGCTGTCATTATTGAAGAATAGACCATACAGTACATTGATAGAAACCTGAATCTTTTGGGTATGTGCATTTTCACAATTCGTTACAGGACAGTATGCTGGTAAATCTAAGACGTTTAGCAGCATCTGTACTGTTAATTAAATTAAATTAACGGTGTGCCCCGGGAGATATGTATTTCAGAAATCCTTTATTACCCAGGTACCAGATATTTGTAATCTATCTGAATGTTTTAAGATAACAAAGGTCTTAAATACTTTCATTGGGTATATTATTAATAATACGTTATCAAGTAAAGTAAACATGCTATAACAACCACAGTTCGGATGTTGATATATTACTTCCGTTTAAAACCTTTCATGGTCCATTTCATTCACTTGCAAATTAATCAAAACTAACATTCAACACGGTCACGAAAGATATATTCCTTGAGATTAACATTTTAAGCTGTTTTATTTATGTTGTCATTTATATGCCAAAAAGTCAAACACACATCAGACACATTTAAAATTGTTTCTGATAATGTTCAAAGCTAAATTCTCTCAAATGTGACTCAGGTAATAGGGCACAAAATGTCTTTTTTAAGTAAAATGATCTGAAACTCCAATTTATCCTCTTTGCAGTTAGATTTGTAATTCATCTTTTGAAAAATGCTCGTTGAATAATAATAAACAGCAAAACTGTTCAGTCAAATACTCTATTCACAAATACATTGAGAAGCTGGTAACAGATTAAAGAACAATGTCTAAATGGAGATTGGGAAATGTGGTATTGGTTGCTTTCTTCAGTCGTCGACTATGCAGTAAAGAGTCATGCTGACTTATATTGATACACACAAAGGTATTAATAATTCTTTAACAATCAGCCCATTGCTTGGTCTCGTCTTTCAGACAGAACAATAGATGTCACAAGTACACGTCCCGATCAGTCCTAACCTGACCCCCAGCTGGTTTTTGGGGTTCTGGCCGACCGGTCTCTCGTTCACCACGGAACCTCTCACCAAGCCGAATAATATGTCATAGTTTGACAAGAAGCCACAGGGTAAAGGGAGGAGCTTCGACTCTATATAAACCAGGAACATACTTCACTTAGTACACACTTCTACAACTATCTGCTATCATTATAACGTATATTGAATTAACTTTGTTTTAGAACATGGGATACTTGGTATGTAGGGTGATATTAAATTAACCAGTTATTCCTACTGATAGATATATGATTTTATTCAGTATTTAGGGGCCAACTGCTTTGCGTTGTTAATCTATTCTCACTTCTGTATTCGTATTGCACTTACACTTAATTCTCACAAGTATTATATTTTATATATTTGTTTGCAGCGATTTGAAGCACCCAGCACTGTCGACAGGTCGTATGATAATACCCTGAATGATGATATTCAACCGGAGCTTATCAATCTTCGACGAGTGATCCAGACATATGCATGGCGTCGATATTGCAAATCAGTAGGTTTCCTGAAACGGGTAACTAAAAGAAAACGGAAACATTTCTTTTCAATAAACTGGGATGATTTGAAATTTAACCATTTCACCCACATGTATAAAGCTGAGGAAGATGAGTCGAATCAATTAAACCTGGCCGCAAGTCGTTTATCACTTAGTCAGTTGGATAGGAAAAGTGATCGTCATTCATATAAGAATCTTGACATCCGGACACCGAATGTTATTAATTCTGTTCAAATAGAAAATAGAACTGACAAGGATGGTGTCTATGTGTTTTCAACCGACAAAGATACAAAGGCAAAATTCGCAGTGGAATTCAAGTCGTGTTATTCATTGGGTGCTAACACAAACATTGAGTTAACTATTCCAGCAAGTTACGTGTCACCGACAAACCATGTGGACTGTCGTATACTCGTCAGCGATACTTTCAGGCAACGCTTCAAGGAGACGACGAAATGGGCAGTTGACGCAGAAATTCCAGTTTAAGCTGGCCAGAAAGTCAATGCTATCCTGTCGGCACAAGAACAACAAACATGCACAGAATTTGAGGTTGAAACTAACCTCTTCCTGGATAACTCCTGGCTTACAGTCAATGTGCATAGAAAAAGGGACAAATCTGTGGTATACACGTGTTTTATTACTGACTTACGTGAGGTTTTCCAAAGATATCAGGGTCAGAATGTATGCCTTACAACAGACTTTGAAAAGAATAAAAGAGTTAGCCATAACATCACTCTAACTTCGCAGGGAGTTTGTAACATCTTGGGCTGGTCTGATGTTGAAGTGTTTGTGACATCTGAAAAACTACAGGAGGATAAAGATTCAATTGGCGATGTTAACGTTTGAAGATAATTCATCCTGACTGGCATTGGGTTTAAAATACCAGTGGATGTATGTGGTGTAGTGTGGTTGTTTGCTTCTTTTCTCTTGATTTTCAGATGACAACATATCGAAGATCCGAGGGCTTAATCTTACCAATGGACCATTCGGGTTAGTATTTAGACTGCTGTAACTCCACGTCACCACACAGGATAATATACCATCTCCTAGCTTTCATCACAAACAAAATGTCACAGGCCAATTAGCATAATTAGAGGACTTGAAATATGAGTATATACACAGAAGAGACGTTGGTTCATGAAGGGAATCTATTCTCAAGTCCATGTTATGAATATGACACAGTCGAGTACTTAAATGTAGTTTGACAAACACACCAAACAAATGTATTTCGGGATTGTTTTATCAAGTTCAGATAATCCAAAACAATAATATCGTATTTAAAAAAAATATTACGGTAAGTATATCGACATCCGGCAATCGTTATAATGCTAGTTAACAAATTTGGCACGCAAAAGACATGCTTTAAAATGTACTTTAATTCTATTTCAGACAGCAGTCATGCCATGGATGAGACGCGTCATAAGTTGCTCTATGATAGACCTCTCACGGTAAATAAAACCACGACAGTTACAAATGAGTCACGACTTAGAGAAACAACGCATGTTATATTTCTATATATTTCGGTTTATGTGATCACGAGGAATCATCAAATTATTCAGTGGGAATCAAAATATGCGGACAACAAGACGTTCACACTCAACAAATGACAAAGTTTCAATTCACTAGATAACAAGTGTTGCCGTTAGAAATGACCAGAGTAGAGCTGGAAATCACGTGCAATCATCAAGGGTCGATTATGTTCAACTTTATGCAGCAATGGATTTAAAAGGTCTACAAGACAATACTCAGTGTTTAGGCAGTTATTTTGATATATATATGAAGAGAAGATTATTACAACGTATCTTCATTGTGGCCAGATAGCTGTTTTATTGTGCGCTAAAATCAATAAATGTTATATATTTGGAGACATCTGAAAATAAATGTACTTATATGGTGCTTTATTATATTTATTAAATAAAATGCTTATTTTTAAAATCAAATATCAATGGTGTCATATTTGTTAATTTTGGTCAGGCTGCAGCATTGATTAGCAGGTGCCATACATCAAACATATTCCACATTGTAAGTGATGTTAAGAATGTTTATGTTATGCGGTGAATGAGTGGTAATAAAGTGAAATAGTATAAACTAATCCACTGATTCTCTTTGTGAGGATTTTTGTTTGGGCGCATATCTCTTACTGTTAAATCGTTTAACACACAAAATGAATCTGCTGAGGTGTAAGCGTGTTCATATGTAGTGTCTTCTTTCATGTGGCCTGGGGAAATTACTGCAACAACAAAAGATTTGCATATTGAACAAGTAGTGCAATTCCGAGAACTTCGTTTTTACTGAATTTTAAAAAAAATATTTTTCTATCATCTTCCTTATTTACTGGACTTTGTTTTTGGTGAAAACGAATAATCGATTTCGTGGTAAGGGTACACGCATTACTGTCTTTTATAGCATGCTTTAGCATTCCGTCATATGATGTGGACTTGACAATGATTGCTAAAATGCTAAATGTGGAATGGCTTCTTAAAATGTAAAGCCGAGCAATTGATTAAATGTTTCCAGCTAAAATACGGTCCAGTTAATGAAGAAGATAATGAAAAGATCTATAAAATATGGTTTGGAAATATGCGGAAACGCGTGCAAGAGAATGTATTTTTAAAATTCAAAAGTAATGAAAAGAAATTTAAATAGATTTCTTTGTTAATACAAAATTCCCCAACACTCTGGAATATAAAAGACTAATATATGTTTATTGATCCGAGTTAAAGAACACAGTCACCCCAGGAATCATGGTGATGTATATTACCCAATGCAAAGGCTCCAAGTTTTTAAAACACATTATAAGCTCGCCAAATCATTCGAAGAGCTCGGAACCCCTTCTGACCCAGATCTTGTATTAGCCAACACACTTTCAGTCGATCAATCCCGTCACTGATCTGATCTGTTATTAATGGAGGCCTTAGCAGTTCAAAGTCATAGACTAAGTCCGTAACAATGGAATTAAAGCTATTAAATAACTATATTTATTTTCGTAATATATTTAAGATTACATATATTTTTGGAAGAAAAACAAAGTCTGTGTTTTTTTTATACAGAATGTACGGCGTTATATATGAGCCATGGAATTCTTTACTGTATTTTAAATATCAATCTGCAATTAACCCCCTATTTTTAAATATTTGCGTCACAAGCTTAAATATAAGAGAACGTCAATGTACTGAATTAATGAGTTGTCTAGTAGGTACGAGCTTGGTTCAAAATTATAGACAAAACGGCATCAAAATGTTATATTTATGTTTTTGTTACAAATAAATACCCAAGCTTTCATAATTTTTTGACATTCGGATTTTTCTCTCACTGTGTTGATATTTCTTTGATTGATTCGTGATTGTCATGATAATAAGTTAAGAGAGGAGTTAATTTATTTAAGGTAGAATTACTACTATACTTGAAAGATTAATGATGAATGAGATTATGCAAGCCCTCAACAAGATTATTTTCGTTGTCTTGATTAATTGTTAACGTCAGGATTTATATCATCTGTAATGATTTATCAGGCGTTGGTATGATTTCATGTTTGCAAATAATAACAATTGGATTATTCTCACCTGCGGATTTTAGTTGAGGATACACTCAACCAGGTGTGAACAATCGGCCACGCCCTCATAAAAACATTAACACCTGCGACGTCAGTGTCATGAATCATGTCATGTATTACCTTGAGACAAGGAATTGTTAAGTATCAATTTACAATAAAAAATAACACTTTTCATATTTGCGTGAAACTCCTAGATTGAAGAGAACTTCAAGTTACTGAATTCTAAAATGTTATTTCTTTTATAAATATGTTCTAATAACATAAATCTAGAGAGTGTAAATATATACTGGAAAACATTCTAATACGACAAGATAACATCTGAGACAGAAACGATTAACATCATGCATAATACACCTCGAATACAAACAATTTACATAAAGAAAACAGGTCAGACAAAAAAAGAAGACATTTACAGCACACAGAAAAAAATTAATCAGGTCGGATTACTACTACTTATCAAAGATTAACGATGAATGCGATTATCCAGGAACTCAAGAAAATAATTTACACTGGCTGGATTAATTTTTATCGACAAGGTTTAGATCATCTGTAATATTTCTCAGGTCTTTGTAGAAATACCTGTTGAAGCGTGTAGATCATAAAAGTTAACACCTGGATTATTCTCACCTGTGGATCTAAAGATGAGAATATAATCAGCCGGGTTTGAGTGATTGGGCACCCCTCATAGAGAGATTAACACCTACGACATCCGTGTTTAGTATTGTGTGATGTTTAACATTACAGACCTTCAACCGGATGTGAACGAGTACAATTAAACTCCATATTGGATTTTCTTGAAAAGCATAATTTAGAAGGAAGGACATAGTAAAAATTTCTTTGAAAAATTTCAGAACATTCGCAGTCATATGGAAAAACGTTGTAAATAGATAATGTTATGACGTCTTAGAACATATTTTGTCATCTTCGACAATGTCCCGATAACGGCACCCATTATGCTTATGATTATGAGTGTTCCCTTGGATAATATACCCGAGTGTATAATAATTATTTATATAACAACATGGAGGTATTTTATGCAATATCCATTAATTTTTGTTGGTGTCATTTGGTAAAACTATGTTAAATAGTTAATAAATAAGCACAAACAACGCAAGTAAGTTAAAGTTTTATAATAATTATCTTGAGAACCTGTAAGTGCAAAAAGGTTTCTTATGTGTTTTTTCTGTATTTTGGTCTTTGGAGGATTTGGGGTTTTACTGTTTAAGGCTAAATGCCAAATAATGTTTTCTGTTTTCTGTCAATTTATAAAGTCGTTAAATACTGTTTTTTTTTACCTTCAATTCGCCATTTACGTTGACTTAGCAAAAACGTTACACTTGATTAAGGAGACAACAGAGTCGAGTTTTTCTACAGACTCGAACCAAAGATGGACTGGAGTTTTAGACATGACGGGCAGGCTGTGTGTGGCCGAGCGTTGTCGTGTTGAGAAACTTCTCTACTGAGGTCCATTATGGGCAGCATAGGTGGTGTCAAAATTTCATCTCTGTATCGAGCGGTAATACGGTTGCCAGGGATGTGCACCAGTAGAGTTTACCGGGCGCAGGATATGACACCCCATATCATCATACTTCCTCCGCCAAAATTGTCGACCTCAAGGACGCCGTTCCTTGCGAACCTCTCATTCCGACGTCTGTAGACACGTGTACGACCATCTCTTCTCTGCAGTTTGAATATGGATTCGTCGGTAAACCAGTCTCGCCTCCAGTTTTGCAGGTGCCAGTCCCATAATCTGTTGCACAATCGGACTCTTGCGCGTCGATGCTGTTGTCTCAGTGCTATCCCAAAGTAAGGACGTCTGGCGCGTAAGCCGTTTTGACAGAGACGGTTTCTGACTGTCTGTGCCGATATTTTCCGGAAACCTGGAACATTTGCTTGCCGTTTCTGTTGCTGTTATGGTCCGGTTTCTCAGATGAAGTAACCGGATGTAGCAATCTTGGGCTGCTGTTGTGACCCT
>JARFOD010008843.1:0-11481 GCA_031763545.1 Mopalia muscosa | reverse complement strand
GTGAGCACCCTGCCTTATTTTGCGTGAACGGTGACCGTTGGCGTGAATTTTTGTTTGCGTTACCTCCACGTAAAGTGAATGACCGTTCGCATGAAAAAATAAGGCCTGAGCGAGTCACATGTTGTGGCTCTGGTAATTGTGGGGGTGTTTTTTTTTAGGTTTCCTCTTGGTTTTCCACCGTAATAAGGCTGTGAACAATGTGAAGTGGACAATCCGCCGTCATATAAGTGAAATACCCTTGAGTACGACGTTAAACACCAATCAAACAAACCAACCATGGGAAAGATAGGGAAACTGTAAAATGAGACCCCTGTTTCTGTAAAAATTGGTGATTTGAGACACCCTTTCTTCATTTTTGCCTTATGCTATTCTGTGTAATGTATGTATATTTTGTCGACTGATGCCTACTGTGCATCCGATAACCTATGCCCCTCTGGCAGAGGGTAGCATGTTCTAAGTATAGACAAACTGCTATAATTAGCACATTGATTTTCTAATGGCTTTATGGCTGTGAGGGTGGGGCAAGTACTGAACAATACACCGCTTTCGCTCTTGGGCATGTGGTCACACAATCAATCAACCAAAAAACTATGATTTGAATTACAATTTTACTACAAGGTTAAATGTTTTGGAATTGCATTTAGATCAATTAGATTTGTCTGTCAAATCTACACATGTTTTACAATGTTCACACTGTTGGCAAGCTATTCTTTTTCTTCTATTAACTACCGTTGTTTTATACTGTAAAATGGTTAATGGGTGGTTGGGAAGGAGCTTCCTGTTTCTCTTGGACCTAAGGGTCCACATAAACCAGTCTTGTCTTTGTTTGTTGCCAGTGGTGTGGAGGGTGATTTCCTTCACCCATTGGGCTGGCACATTGTAACAATGAGCGAAATGATCTTGAGTACAGTGTTAAACTCCACTGAAGGAAATCAACCAAAGGTGTGAAATATTGATTACTTTTTTTCTTTCTTCCGTTTGTCCATAGGTCCGCTATTGACTGAGCAGCAGTTTGAGTTTAACCTTGCCACACCATCACCCATGCCCGCTTACCTTAATATCCATTTTATCTGTGAAAGTGCTTCTAGACTTCTGTTTCTATCGATGTATTGGACCAGAGCTTTACCACCATTTCAAGTGCTCAGGTAAGTGAGGAAAATGCTTTGTCCCTGATAACATGTTGGTTCTTCTATGGAGGAAGATTAATTTCACACCTATTATGATAGTAATGGGCCACACTGCTACTGTTACTTAAGTTACTATCTCGTGGCACTCACTACTGAAAACAAGCCTCCTATCCTAGACAATAATTGTGAAAGCCAGATATGAGAGTTTGACATGTGTAGAGTTTGATATGTGTATATGGGAGTGAGATGTATGTACATGAAGTGGAATATGTGTAGAGTTGGATATATATATATGGGATGGAGATATATGTATATGGAGTGAGATATGTGTAGAGTTTGATATGTGTTAAGGGAGTGAGATATGTGTATATGAAAGTGAGATGTGTGTATATGGGAGTGGCATATTTGCATACGTCTGTGTAAGTCAGATATGTTTATATGGTTATTTGATGTCTGTTTATGGTTTTATGATCTCTGAGTGAGTCTGGTGTGTGGAAATAAGGAGTCTGATATGTAAATCATAGAGACAGATGTGTGGATATGAAAGTCACATAAGTATATATATTGGCATCCCTGTGCAAGTGGGATTATTTTTTAGAAATATATTGGCATCCTGTGTATGTTGGTTAGTGATGTGTAGACTGAAGTCAGATTTGTCTTTATGTGAGTTTTGGGGGGATATATGTGTAATGGAGGGTCATATAAGTTGAGGGAGACCGGTTAGTGTATATGGGAGTCTGGTAAGTGTATATGGTAGTTAGATACGTGTATATGGGAGTCCGGTAAGTGTATATGGGAGTCCGGTAAGTGTATATGGTAGTTAGATACGTGTATATGGGAGTCCGGTAAGTGTATGTGGTAGTTAAGATATGTGTATATGGGAGTCTGATAAGTGTATATGAGTCAGAAATGTGTTATAGGTTACCAGTGTTTTTAACATTCTACTTTATTTGTTTCCAGTCAGGGTTTACAAATCAGTCTGGTGAGAGCATGTTGGAGTCAGTTGTTTACCCTTGGTTTGGCTCAATGTGCCCAGGTCATGTCATTGTCTACAATACTGGCCGCCATTCTTAACCATCTTCAGACCACTGTACAACAAGGTAAAAACACACACCATTTATACCCAACCATCTTCAGACCACTGTACAACAAGGTAAAAACACACTCCATTTATACCCAACCATCTTCAAACCACTGTACAACAAGGTAAAAACCCACACCATTTATACCCAGCCATCTTCAAACCACTGTACAACAAGGTTAAAACACACACCGTAAATACTCAACCATCTTCAGACCACTGTACAACAAGGTAAAAACACACACCATTTATACTCAACCATCTTCAGACCACTGTACAACAAGGTAAAAACACACTCCATTTATACTCAACCATCTTCAGACCACTGTAACACAATGTAAAAACACACTCCATTTATACTCAACCATCTTCAGACCACTGTAAAACAAGGTAAAAACACACACCACAAATACTCAGTCATCTTCTGTACAACAAGGTAAAAACCCACACTATTTATACTCAACCATTTTCAGACCACTGTACAACAAGGTGAAAACACACCATTTATACTCAACCATCTTCAGACTACTGTACAACAAGGTAAAAACCCACTCCATTTATACTCAACCATCTTCAGACCACTGTAAAACAAGGTAAAAACACACACCACAAATACTCAGTCGTCTTCTGTACAACAAGATAAAAACCCATACCATTTATACTCAACCATTTTCAGACGACTGTACAACAAGGTGAAAACACACACCATTTATACTCAACCATCTTCAGACCACCGAACACAAGGTAAAAACACACACCATTTATACTCAACCATCTTCAGACCACTGTACAACAAGGTAAACCCCCACACCATTTATACTCAACCATCTTCAGACCACTGTACAACAAGGTAAAAACCCACACCATTTATACTCAACCATCTTCAGACCACTGTACAACAAATTAAAACACATTACATTTACACTCAACCATCTTCAGACCACTGTACAACAAGATAAAAACACACTCCATTTATACTCAACCATCTTCAGACCACTCCCAAACAAAGTAAAAACACACTACATTTTTGCTCAACCATCAACTCAACTAATTCCTGGACCTATCATGTTATAGTTGTCTCCCCTGTTATTATCATTTCACTGTATCCCATGCTATAAACTTCTATCTTACCGTATTTTGGGCTTGTCTAATTACTGCATAAATGATGGCCAAGCTTGAACACTTGAAAAAAAATCTATTTTGACCTGTTAAATTTTGAACAACATCCAGACAATGTCACATCACTAGGCCATTGTCGACTAAGTCTGTTGAAGCTTCGTGGACGATTTGTTGATCATTAGTGGATAAATATAGCATTGTGTTTTCAATTTATTTAATGGAGATTTATATTTTTCTCTGACAGACAAGGTATCAAACGAGCGGGCTAAGGTGGTTATGGACCACATCGTACGTCTTCAGGAGTATGTGAATTCCATGCATAGACTCGACGTGGACGACACAGAATATGCTTATCTCAAGTGCCTCACTCTGTTCTCTCCAGGTATGTTACCCGGAAACATGATCAAACATAGGATACTTTGTCCGTTGGTGGACAGATTTTCAAATCTTGATTGAGTTGGATTATTTTTTCCAGAGTGCACATAAGAGATTATCGATACAATGTTTCTTTGTTTGATTGGAGTTTAACTTTGGACTCAATAGTATTTCACGTATATGCTAACAGATTGTACACTTCACACTTTTCATTGCTTACATATGGTGGTTTCCTCTCGGTTTTCCACCGTAAGATGGCTAGGCGCAGTGTGAAAATATAACTACATATACCTGGAGATTTGACAGTAATTTCAGAAATTGTAAGATTTTAACATATCAAATTAGTCTTCAAGTTTTGGAAATAAAACTGTTTAGTTACTCTAGAGAAACATAAATTTTTTTTATATTTGTTAAAACAATGTGCCCTCTGGCTATGGGCAGTTTGTTTGAAGAGTAGAAATACTGTCTTCCCTTAGCACTGGTGGAAAATTTAACTTTCTAACATTATAAAAATGGTTCACTTCTTGGTTGTACTAGTTTTAATTGTTGTCGGAATACACCGCCACCTTATAAGTGAAATACCCTTAAGCACGGCCTAAAACACCAATCAATTAAAACAATGTTGTCTTTTGAATATATTTTAAGATCAGGTGATATTTTTTTCTATGTTTCAGATAACCCTAGCATCAATAATGTTAGCCAGATTGAGAAATTTCAAGAGAAGACCCAGCAGGAGTTAATTGCGTACAGTCAGAGAGCATATCCGGATCACCCAGAGAGAGTCGCCAAACTTCTGATGAGATTACCTCCCTTGTGTGCACTCTCCCCCAGCATAATGGAGGAACTTTTCTTCTCTGGTTTGATAGGCAATGTTCAAATAGATAGTATTATTCCCTATATTTTACGAATGGAGACTGCCGAATATAATTCTCAGATGCAGAGCCAAGCTGGTGGGGAGAGTTTGGCTTCGAACACAGTTACTGCTATGGCAGGTGACTACAGTTTAGCGTCAACATCAAGTGCAACGCCATTAACCATTCCTCAGATTAGTAACAATACCATGGTGTTAACTACAGCCTCCAGCCCTCTCCAAATCTCTACAACAACATCATGAAACAGACAAATAACTGTTGATTTATTTGTTTCGCTGGTAATAACATCAGTGCCTTTAACAGGGTATTTAGTTCTTCTGGAACTCTGGATAACTTCAGTCCATGGTCAGATCTTATGTGCCTCAGTACAAGACCTTTTGATAACCTTTGGTCTCATTGTTGAATAAAATGCTCTGGATGGACATAGACATTGGGCTTGTTCACGTAATACTTGAAAAAGCGGGCAGTTTTTATGATTTTTTGCGGATTTATGAAGCCATTGATTTTGTCCCAGTGCATACGACAGTGCTATGGCATATTATGGACATTTATTCATTTCATTATGAAAGGATTCCAATTTTATGATGAATGACTGTAAATATTCTGAATGGAGGGTATGTGATGGTGAAAATATTCTAATTTGAGGATATGTGATGTTAAAACTGTTGAGTTTGAGGATGAGACAATGCTTACATGCTAGTTTGAGGATGAGACAATGCTAACATGCTAGTTTGAGGGTGTGTTAGTGAAAAAATATTCAATTTTGAAATATATGACTGTAAAGATATTCAAGTTTAAGGATATGTGCTTAGAATCAAGAAATGTCATATTTCAGAGTAAGGAATAAGCCTGAAGGATCTCAGATAGTTTTTAAGAAGAAAAGAAGGCAGCATTTTCAAACGACAATACCTGTATTGTCACCTAGTATGCCATGACATGGAGTAACTTTATTAAAGAAAAGTGTACTCCTCTTGTATCAAGACAAGCGTTTAAGAATTGTGATTGTCATATACATTACAATGACTTGATCTGTAGTTTGGGGGACAGGTTAGCAAAAAAATGAAAATTTACAAACTTGGGAAAGATAAAATGAGGGAAGAAATTGTTTCAGAAAACTGAACTGATCAAAGTCAGGAGCTGGTGACTGTGTGTGAATACCACATAGACAGTTCTACGTATCGGTGTTTGTTAATTAAGAAGCTTTCCCTATCGTCTGTTTAAGTTTCTGGAATGATTTTAATAACATACTTATTGACTTTCCTACATCACTAAAACCTTGGATCAGTATGTAGAGGGATTAGAAACGCTGCTGCCCTTCGAATCAGTTGGCCTTGAATGTGTTACTCTGCTAGCTTGTCCGATTGACCCATTGGAAGTGTTGAACAAACATATGAAGTCTGCTCACTAGGCCAAGCTACATATAGCCCCTACACTGCACATGCCAACTGAGCTGACTTCATATGTTTGACCAACTCGTTCAATGTATCGATTGGAACAAGCTAGCCCAGTAAACCATTCACAGTTCGCTGATGCGAAGGGTTTCTAATTCAAGCTAAAACTGAATTCAAATTCGAATTAAAATGTTGTCTCCTGATAATATAGGTAAGGACAGGATGTGCAATTGCAGGTTAATGAGGCAATGGCTTAGGTGTTTAATGTTATATCATATATTGACAAGGAAACAAAACTAATAATTTTGACTTTATAGCGTGTTTGGGCTTGCCAGACAAACTGGAACAAACTGTTTTACCAGTAACTGCTGTACTAACCTGTCCTCCCGTTGTTTTAAACCTGTGGGTAACCCAAACGCAGACGGAACAGAGGGTGTCTGAAATGGAACAGCATTTTGGAGGATATGTCTTTCAAATTCTGCAAATTTATCAGGCTGATGAGAGCCTTGCCCCACTGCTCTAAGACATAAATTGCAACATGAATCGATCTATACAGATCTAAATTTTTAAATTAAGATCAATTATGTGTTAAGTTGTGTGGGAGCTTCCTGTTGCCTTCAGAAAGCAGATCTGTTTGGTATGCAAGCCTATGCTGTAATCTTTTCCAGGCAAAACCTTAAAGAAAATTGTCGGGTAACCTAACATTTGATTTCATAAATTTGCCTTCGTGAAAAATAATGCAAAATCACTTTAAAATACAATCATCATTGAACAACTGATGCCAAAATTTCTCAAAATTATGTAGACTGCAAACAATTTGGGAAACTTATAAATTGACCCTCCTAAATTAAGTTAGCATCAACATGATGAGATGTCATTCTGACCGTTTTCCCCAACAGCATATTTGGCTTAGCCCCTTTATGCAGCACGCCTTCTGATTTGAGGTGTGACGTCCATTGCTGGTTTAACACAGAACACTCTCCTTCAACTACATGGCCTTCAGTCTGCCTGGTGTTAAACAAGACACAATCCTTAACAAATCTATCAGTGAATAATTTGAAAGTATAGTTGAAGTTTGGGTTAAAATGCGTTTGTAAAAAGTTAAGTTTTTCGTACCTACATCAAGATGTATTTTACCTGTAGAACACGGGCTAGGTCTGTGTTTGGTTTATCAAGTGAAGAATATTTTATAGAGCATGAAACAATCTCATACTGAATGTTGCTGTAGAGTTTGGGACAGAATGTCAAAAAACATTTTATTTCCAATAGAATATTTTAATTGTATATATCTATCGCTATCAGACATGTACATGTAAAACATAATTGTAAATTTGGAAAGTGTTGTTTATATATATATATATAGATATATAGATATCATGCTTATGTATATTTTGTATGTTAGGCATATCGTCTCAATGCTTGGCTAGCTTATTTATTTATTTGTTGTGGCAAAGCCGTAATCTGTTGTTAGTTTATTAAAAAAGGGGTTTTTTTTGTATATTTTGGGGATATTTTCTATTAAAAAGAAACAAGCTACGACTGGTTCGAAAAATCCATCTTGAAAAAATCCATAATTTTATTTAAAATAAGTTTGATTGCAGGGTTTATAAATGTATTATTAACAGCCTAGCACAATAACAAATGAATTTTAAATCACTGTCTACATGATGGATTACCTTATTCCTTATTACCTTATGGCCAAGTTATTCCCTGTTCAATAAGCCCTCTAGCTACACAGGGGTGGAAATGTTACAAATATTTTGTCAGACCTTTTTCCAATTTTGTCCTGCAGGTCATTTAATACTGTGTTAAAGTCTGTGAAACTTTACTGGAAAGTCTCAATTTTTGCCGGAAATGTCCTGCAAATGTATACCTATTTGCACCCCTACTACATGTATTAAAGGGTAGTACATGTATGTTTGAAGAGTAGCAATTCTGTCTTTAATTAGCACTGAAGGAAGATTAACTTTCCAGCTTTATGAAATACTTCACATCTTGGTTGTGCTACAACAGAACATGTACATGAAGTGTCAATTATTGTTGGAATACACCCCCATCGTGTAACAAAATACCCTTAAGCACAGCGTAAAACAACAATCAATCAATCAATTATTGTTGGAATACACTGCCATCATTTACGGTCATGTAAATTAAATATCCATAAGCACGTCATAAAACATCAATTAATCATTTTCTGTGCATGACTACAGATAATTCCTGGAATCAACTGGATTTTGCAAAACATTTGATCGCAAAACTGTTTTAATATCAATAAATTGCTGGGGTTTTTTATAAGCTTTTTTGGCACCAGAAAGGCAGTAATGCCCACTCAGACATGCGAAATACGCCCTCTCTGTTGCTTTGTTCTTTTCTCCCTCAGTAACCCATCACTCAAATTTCTTTCTATCCATTTAATTACGGCGGTAAAGTTGAATGCATTCAATCCACTTCAGGAAATCCAAGGTTGATTGTTTAGTGCAGGGTTTAACTTTAGGCTGTGTTAGAAATTTGTTAAACCTTATGTCTACAGTCTACTTGGCTTTCAATCGAGAACATATATTGCGGAAAGTTAATGTCAAACCTTAAATGAAAATGGTCAATTTGGTCTGTACGACGTTAAACACCAATCAAACAAACAACGATCAATTTGGTCATTCCCCTTGTTTGGAAATTTGTCTTTGTTGCCAGTGGCTTTGAGGGTAGTTTGCTTTACCCATAGGGCTGGCACGTCATCATGTGAGTGAAATAACCTTAAGTAGGGTGTTCAGCCACAAGAAAAAAGGGAAACAAACCTTGATTTTGATAAGTTATTGACATAGTTAGAGAATAATCAGTCAGTGTGTCTCTTGGTGTACTGCAAGTCTTGGTGAACTATCAGTAACAGGTTAATAAATCCGGGTGGGGTATCTGGTGTGGGATGTCAATATACTGGGAGTCTGGTTGGGTTGTCAATATACTGGGAGTCTGGTTGGGATATCAATATAATGGGAGTCTGGTTGGGGTATCAATATACTGCAATTCTGTGTGGAGTATCAGTAGAATGTAACTGGGTGGGGTATCAATGTACAATAACTCTGGCTGAGGTGTCGACATATTGTGAGTCTGTGGAGTATCAGTATAAGGTGAATGGGTGGGGTATTTTATATACTGTATGTCTGGATAGGGTGTTGATATACTGTAAAGTCTGGGTGGGGTGTTGATATACAGTAAGTCTGTGGGAGTATCAATATAACGTGTGGATGGGGTGTCGATATAACTATACCAAGTATTAAAACTATTACATATTTAGAAGTATGATGTAAGATGTATGATATACTTACAGTATATCGGTACCCTATACAGACTTACAGTATATGGATACCCCACCCAGACTTAGTCTGGGTTACCAGATTATATTGTTATTAGGAGCAATAGAACTTTACATGATGTAGTATAGGCTAAGCCCATTGATTTTCAAATAGATAAGATCCTTATATATGTTAAACGCAATCAAACAAACCTGGGTAAAAGGCTCAGATGGTTTTTTTTATTCATGTTGACAAAAGTCAATTTTCATTCTTGCATATTATTGTCCTGTAAATATTTTCCAAAGCTCCCTTCCAAGAAGGCTTCTTTTTTTTTTTTAATTTGCATATATAGTGTGGTATGCAGCACACTTTTGCATATATAAATATTTTTTAATTTGTTTTGGGGGGAGGAGGAGGGGGGTATGAAGGGAGTATTTTTATGGTTTGATTAAAATAAAAATTAAATCCCTTTCCATCCAATTTGAAAGTCAAATGCAATCACGATTTTATCTTGTAGCCAGCTAAACTGCTTAAGTATAAATGAGTTCTCTGAGCCCCCTTGGATTTGTGTGTACATGACGCACATGTTATGAAGCTCAGGCCCTCCATTTCCATCCTATACTTATTTAAGTCTGATCTGATTCTCTGCAGCAGTTTTCTTCTAGTAACAAGAAGTTATTTTCCAGCTAAAGAGTACGAACACTAAGTGACTTAACCTATTGCAAGGATTTATTTTCAAATATTCAGTTGACTTTATTCAAGGATTCCTTATTTCTGAAATGAAAACTGTTGTTTATTCGTTCTGTAATGTTGTATACTGATTTGATGGATAAGAATGCAGGAACACAGTTAAGAACTTGCGACTATTAAAATTATTGATTTTCAAAGTTTGGTGTCATCTTAAATGAAGAACGTTAGTGTGGGTGCAGAGGCCTTTGTTATTTATTTATTGTGGTTTTATCTGTATTCTGACTGCTCTCCTAATACTTAAACTTAATCACAATTGTAACTAATTAAATATATATGATCACCTGTTACTGGCATATCAAAGTGCTTTTTAAATCAACTCCTTTAATCCATAAAACTGTTGTTTTTTTTGGTGTTATTTATGTAATGTTTCGTAATACTATATTGTAAGATGGAGTATCCACACTGAATTCTTCTTTTCTTTTTCTTGCTAGGACTATAGGCGAGGGGTTGGAAGGGAGATTCGTGTTGCCCTGTTGCTCTCAGAGCTAAGGGTCAACAGAAAGCCAATCTGCTTGTGATGTCTGAATGTTGTTCGGCCAACGGCCAGGGCTTAGCGGTAGCGTGTGCGCTAACAAAACTGAACTGCTTCGATGTACTGGTCACCAGATTGGGTCAGCCTGTCAACCGTGGCTCTGGAATTGCAGGGATGGTTTTTGCGAGGTTTCGTGCTGGTTTTCCACCGTAATAAGGCAGGGTAAAGTGGACAAATCCGTTGTCATATAAAATGAAATACCCTTGAGTACGATGTTAAACCCCAATCAAACGCACAAACTAAAAATTGTTCTCATGATTTTTGTCTGTCTTTGGTTGTTGTCAGTTGATTGTCTATTTCACACTGCTCCTTGTCAAACTACGAGAGGAAACTCCATAAAAAATGCGATTGCAGGTGCCACATGGTGCGAATCCATTTAAAATAGTTTAAGATTAAGTAATCTAAAAACTACTTAGGCGAATAACATGCACAACCATTCCGAAACATGTGATAACATAGGTTGATTGATTAGTTGGTGTTTTATGCCATGTTTAAGGGCATTTCACTTATATGACGGTGGTGTATTCCAACAATAATTGACACTAGCACAGCCATTTTGTGAAGCATTTCCATTATGTTGGAAAGTTAATATTCCTCCAGTGCTACGGGAAAACAGCATTGCTACTCTTCAAACAAACTGCACTTAGCCAGGGGGTGCATGATAACATAGGAAAAAGGTTTGAAGTGTCTGTTTATGACAATAGTTTCGAAAATCAGCTTCACACCGTATCAACATGGAACTGAAACCATTATTCTCTAATAAAGCGTGAGACTGCATTGACGATACCTGGATCTATTATTCTCAGAATAGTTATGTCTGAAAACAAAATATCACGATGTCTGTTTTATTCTAAAGCAAACGCTCAGTTCTGAGTTTTTAGCCCACAGTCATTCTGACTGTGGGCTATTCTCATCACTCTCCGTGGTCCGTCCGTCCGTCTGTCCGT
>JARFOD010008832.1:0-11481 GCA_031763545.1 Mopalia muscosa | reverse complement strand
AACCTTTCAGTTTAGCAATGGCGCACATCATTCTTAGGAATGGAGCCGCCACATAACTAATATATGTATGTATGTACTAATATGAGAGCCACGACACTGTCCGCAAATCATATAAAAGCGTGTACAACGGACACAATACATAAACATAGAGCTCAATTTTTTTTCTATCTATGGCTTCCGGTCATATCAACAAAATGCAATCGATCTGAATCGTGGCCAAAAAGGTTTCAGGCCGTTCATATGTCCTCAGAATGTCTGTCTGGTTGTCGTATCCATAAAAAAGATTCTCTTTTGACGCCGGATATCTGTCGGGTTTTGGTATTTGGCGAAACAATGAAAGGTACCGACAGTGGCTTCAATCACTACAAGGAAACTAAGGTGATTACACAAGAATATTGTATTAAGCGTTGAATATCAGGAATAAGCCACACTTTTATAGATATCAAACAATGCGGGTTTTAGCAATTTTTAATATACAAGAAAGCCCCTTCAACGCCAAATTCAGAAACAGTCTGACGTTATACCCTCAACATTTCATGAAAACCAGTACTGTTTTAGGTAAGCAACTTTACATATTAAGGAAACGTACAGAAAAGATATTGATTTTCGTTTTGGCACAGTGTTTACAAATTAAGAACACAATATGAGGTTTGCCCAGATTTAATGCATATTTAAAATAACAATAGTGTGGCAGTGTACTTGAATATAATGCCTTCATAGTAGACAAAATACCGCAAGTAATCAGCAAATATTTACTATCTTGAACAAACAAAACACCCGCCAAACCTAGCTACACATGTTTGCACGCGCTTCACATCTCGCGCAACGAAAGTGCAGGCGCTGTATCACTTCTACTTCGGTCGAAAACAAGCAATAGCACTTACATCATCTGCTATCAAGGTGCTCGGTTGAACTTTGTGCCTAACCATTGTGTAGCCGTTCTCTAAGTAAAACTACATTAATAGGAAATGTACACAAATGACACTCTTACCAGTGAACAAATTATCTTCAGCTGGATGAACATGTGGGTATTGCCAAACAATATGAAAGGTGTATTGCGACAAGGAGGGAATTCAATTCTAGACTATCTTCATTCTGTAATGATAAACTCTATCTCCGTAAATTTTTCAGCTGTCAGGTAGCTTACCAAAGCGAATAAATAACTTTGTGCGAGGCTTCCATCTATCAAATTATTGTTCAATGTGGCACATTTTCATGATTGTATTTATGTCAATAAACATATATCACTTTGTCTTTACATTTCTTTACACTAATAATTGGCTAATGGGACTTTGTGTTTGAAGTGCAAAAAACAAAGCGTAATGGTTGTTTGTTGGAGGCGGTGTAGTGGATGGTTGTTTGTTGGAGGCATGGCTGTGAATGCATCAAAAGCATTTGCAGCATGTTATTAACAACAAACATTCAGTTCCATACAACTAGCATTGGTAAGATAGCACGCGCTTATAAGGACAAATTGTGTAATTAACAACACAAGAGATAATACTAAAGCCACCATCATGTTGGATGTTAGCTTGGGCAGTACCAAACACATTGAAATTGTTTGTTTGATTAACGATTAACGTCGCACTCCTTGCTCTCGCATCCAGAGAAACCATACCACCCGTTCCATGTCTGGCATGTGCAATGATGCGTATTGGACCGTTTAGTGCACTATCGATTTGCTTAAATCTTTAGGACTTTTGTGTTATTGTATTGTTCTGCTTCACAAAATATCTTCCCCATTTCACAACCTTCACCGGTTGAATTCAGTGTCAAAAGCTCCAATGATAATTCTACATGGTTTTACATACATTTAAGGAGCTTTTGTCTTAACTTGCCAGTGTTATATCTGGGTAATTTCTTCAGACTACTCTCAATCAAACACATTTTAATGGACAAGATGTATATGTATAAAGTTGAACGGTAACTGTAAGGCTCGGTGGTTGTTTTGAAATCTTAGGTTTTCCTATTTGACAAGCATCCAGCGCTGTACCCAGTCTTATCGAAAAAAGTCATCGCGTTTACTTTTGTATGATCTATTATGATAGAATTCCAGAATTCGAAAAAGTTCTATACCCAACCAATATCAACGTTACTTTCATTTACGAAAACCATTTGCAAAGTGGTAATGACCGCAATTCTAACACGAAATGCTTTGGACGACCATGTTTTTGGCGAACAACTAAATTAAGTGGTGGAAAATACAGTCATTCACTGACACTGAAAATATAAAGTTTTCTTTAAAAAATCTGGAAATCAAGAACACATCTTATCAAAGAAAGCAAACGAAGCAAATACTCCTAATAGCTGATTTTGCTTCTCTCCTAAATAAATTCAGACCATACAGCGAACAAATGTATGCGCATTTAATTTGCTTAATTGCCCTCAACTGAGAAGAATATATTTTCAGTATTACGGACATGAGATTACCGATGAATACACAACAACCAATTTTATGAAAATTCACATGCATTCAAATTAAATGTGGTTTGTTCCAGAAATTTACAGCTTTATTAAACTCATCAGCTATAGAAATTTTAATTCGTATAAAAACCTTTCGACAACCTATGAATAATGAATTATTTTAGTGCCTTTTATAGAGTTAATATTAACATTATTTTCGTTAATTGGGATAACACTTTCTTAGTTTGGACAGATTCTAGTTCACAAAATTCCCGGAATGGTTTCAACCTGCAAAAGTTTCTGAACTAAAATCTGTTCAATCTAAGAAAGTGTTATCCCAATTAACAAAAACACTCTTAATATTCACTTTGTAAAAGACACACAAAAATTCATTGCCTTCAGCATTGGGAGCTGTGGCACTCTCCTGTCAGAGGGGTAAGGACTGTCTGCTATCTAGATTTAAGCTGATTATTAAACCCCCTGTTTTTTGTAGAGGCCGACATTTACAGCTGGTGATTCGTTGCCTGGCTTTGCTAGTCGTGGGATCGATTTACGGACGGGTTTCAACCTGCAAAATGTCTGAACTAGAATCTTTTCAAATTATGAAAGTGTTATCACATTAACTAACATAAAGCACGAACAAGTTTGCATACGTATTCTAGAATGTGCAAGTATTTATCGCATCGACGTTATCTTTGTCTTGTACATGTAGGCAAAAGTATCATATTAACATCCTAGTTGACACATTGTCTTGATTGGAACAAGCCAATTAATCTTATAAAAATGACCAGCACGAGAAAACTTTTGTCACGAGGCTACACTATGGAGGATAAGCCCGACTGACTGTTATTGATAACTGTATCAATCAAGAGACGTTGAATGGAAAGAGTGTCACAGGTCCACATACCAGCAATTCGTCTGGAGAGATCTGTGAAATTGAGAACGAGGAAGGAAGCTCCTGACAGAATAATAAGACAATCCCGAAAATCTTTAGAGCGTGAAAATAAGATTCAGTTCGAATGGTACATCAGAATGAGTGGAAATGCTTTGATCGGACTGTGAAACAATTTGTGACAGAATATCGCTGAAGCAGCTGAATATAGCTAGTATTGTTTACTTATTTGTATAGCTAAAATCAGTTGACAAATCGATGAGTTCTATATTACACTTTAGATTTTCATTTGACTAATAAAAATTCTTGAATACATATTTGCGTCTTATAATGTCTTTATTTTGGCAATAAATACACCTACCAATGCTTTTGTGTTTCTTTAGAGCGACCTCTTTCCACATTGTATCATTAAAGAAAGTCCTATAAGTGAAATACCCGTCGGAATGGAATAAAACGTCAACCAATTAGTTAAAAAGCTTTTAAACAGAATAAACCCTTCCCCTTTTTTTGTATATTCTACCAGGTTGCTGATTGACGATTTATTTTTGATATTGGAACCTTAAACTAAACACAGACAACCTAAGCTAATTTTGACAACAGATATTGGAAAGAGAACACAGTCCATAATTTGTGAAGTAAAATGTACCGGTTGACGGCATCAAATGCTTTTGACATTTGGTCAAAAGGTTCCATTTCTAACTTAAATAGACTATGATGAGATGATTGTGAAAGGGAGTGGGTTGCACATTACAGTAAGTGATTTTAATGGAAGCAAAACCGATCGTCATAAACAATATTGTTCTTTTGTGGACATTATCTTATCCTAGTTGCCGCTTATTTCTCAATGGTTGTGTCCATGTATGGTAAACTAGAAATTGTCCTATAATTTATGTATTTTGTCTCGCCTAGGACTTAAAATATGGGTGATATTTGACGACGTTTGTATAGTTGGGGATGTTGCCAGAATTAAGGGAGAAATTATTAACATTAGGAAAAGGTTCAGGAATGTGATTAGAGACGATTGAACGGCCACCATAGTTATACAACAAATACCTGGAGCTTATGGTTAAATTGGTTTCATTTTCAAGGTTCACGATAGTCAATTGGAATTCAGAGGTAGTCTGATCGCCTAAAATTGTCCAAAACCTTGTTTGAAAATAGGTTAATTTTCATCCAGATCGTATGCAATGAAGCACCGACAATGGTCTCCTTTAATCTAAATGAGTCAGACGAACTAAATCGAGTTCATTCCATTAGCATGGTTTCAATCTCATATATTGACAATAAAAGGCTGGTTGTCGTTGATACTAGAACTTTTGAAGTTTCACATTAACTCGATGTTCTGTCTGTTCCTTCTGAAAATCTCAATAATTGTTTTATTAAAATGTCCTGGTCGCCATCAGACTATTATCATGTCTATTATTTAACTACACTACATTATTTAATTCCATCTAGAAAATAATGAATCGAATAATAACACATTCAGTACATTTGTCTGACGGAGAGACAATTACTGCTAATTTCTTTTACATGAGAATTCAAAAGGCGCTATGATCGTGTGACAGAAGAAATGATATTGTTTAATTTCGATCGGGTTGGTTCGTTATTCATTTGATCGGTGACTCAATTAACTAATTGTACGGATAACATAACTTTCACGTAGATCGTAAAATTATATAATGACTTTATACACAAGTACATTGTGACATGTATATAACAAACTAACTAAACCAGATAAATACTGACGTACATAACAACACGTGACCAGATTAATACTATACAAGTATGTTGCATACAGCATAATACGTCAATCAGACGACAAAAGCAGTCGAATATTTCATCGCAGAAAAACATTACTTTATTTTCAAGAAACGACAGCAGCAGCAGTTTTTCATCGTAAGATACAGTAGAATGTTTAAAGCTGGTAAAATAAAGAAAAACTAACCACACAACTGACACGTCAGAAATGAAACCAGCCTGCACTAACTAGGTAGGTTAAAAGTGGTTGCACAGCATGACAACATTTAGCAGTTGTAACGGCTTTGAATAAATTTCTTAACGGATTACCCAAGCTAAGGTGATATATACTCCTACAGGTGAAAGTTTAGAGCAATAATTGGTCCTCGGCATCATGCTTTTTATTTAAACAAGACACATGGGATAGATTCTTCCGCTGAGAACTAACACACATTCCTTAACCATATAGATGTTAAAGTTGTATCAGCATGCATTCAATGGGATGACCGGAGATTAGAGTGAACAGCAGTAGGCTACTTATCGAATAGGCATGGTAACTTCAATCTGGTTCACGATCATTTCAACTAAGTTGAAAAAGACACCCATTTGCAGAAACGATCCAATCAATCTGCCATAGCCTAATTAACGTTTGGATCAATACAAAAGGAATAGCTTCAGCTGAAACAAATTCATCTTTCTCAGTCACATGATGGACCGTTCAAAGAAAATTGTCATAGCGGATTTAGACAATCTAGACGTTAGAAATATTCTGAACATGTGTGGGTTAATACTGAAATCTCCACGAAATCTTCACTTATTTAAACAAAAACAGATTTCAGGAATTAAGGTTCACTCATGGACGATGGTGGATTTGCATTATAAAACAAATCGCTGACATTTCCATCCTCCTCACAGAGTATGCCATTTGTTGTAAGTAAAATACTATTTATAGCATCTTCCAAAGATTGTTGCTATACTCTCCCCAAGAAGACTAGAGCTGAAAACTCTTAAGTGGAGTACAGGGTCTGTACTCTCGCAAAACTTTAAGAATTATTCTACCATATCACTGATTTAGTCTCTGTGGAGGCTTAGTTCCCCCGGATAAAACTGTTCTGAGAGTGCAAAGCAAATGTTATAAACGCCAAGGCTTGGTTTAAACTTATCTCGTCTTGTAAAGCAATTGTCCTTTTGCTCTGCTTCTTATTTGGAGAATTTCCATGTGTTTTGTTTCGTATACGAGTGTGTGTAGCCATGTGCACAGATGAGATACGACCAAGTATATTCAATAATGTAAATGCACCCCACTATCCAAGGTCTTCGTGGTCAATATATTTACCTTAGACTGCACTTGTCATTTGCTGCATTAATCTAGGAGGTACATGTACAGAATGAGTAATGAAGAGATAACCAAATCTTTCTACAGACATTGCGCCTTTAGGAAAACAGAATGTCGCCACAACTTAACCCCCTCTTTAGGACTTATTAGTTTATTTATTTGTACGTTTGATTAGGGTTTAATACCTTACTTCGGTTGCTGGCATGCTAAACATAATATTGATGAATGCTAGGACTTCACTATATAAATTACACGGTAAACTAGTTTCCAACAATGCACCTTTACTTGTAATAGCAAATACTTTAAGGATACTCTAACCCCCTTATAGAATGTTTTTACATTTTTTTCTAAAACTTACAGAAAGAAATAAAAAAAGTTAAGTTTTACTACCTCTTTTTCAAATTGCTACTTCTTTTACACTATTTACGTCAACTGTTCCATTTTACATCAACGTATAAAACATTATAAAAACGGTCATTCACTTTTTTCCTATTTGTCTTAGTTTTCTTGCAATATTGGGTTAAAGGTAAAAAATCTGAAATCTATTTTGCTTTATGTACAACGGTATACTGTCAAGTTTACACAAATAGCGAGGATATTGAGTTGAAAGCAGAGTTGCTAACTCGAAATATCATTTTGTAAGAAAAACTGTCGTATTTTATTTACTTATTTTTTAGCAAACATATTCCAGTCGAACGGGAATAAAGCTCCATATGACTTTTTTATCCCATAAAATATTTTAAATGACGAAAATGAGACATTGGCAGACTGTTTTGTCTGGTGCTTCGATTAACACAATTTAACGATTAAAAAAAGAAAGAAAATAAGGAGAAAAGTGAAGAAAATAAAATACAAATCATAGACATCTGTTTTGACAAGAAAGGGCCACGCAGTAAAAATACGCCGACTCCCTGACAATTTCCCGAAAGTTGTTTATAAACTTTCATTTAAATAAAGATAATGAATTTATTATTTTAAAGTTAGCGGGAAGTTTCTTCAATTCCCGCGGACAATTTATTTTGATAAAATACAAAGAAAGATTGGATTTGTAAATAGGCACAAGGTCATGGGTTGAGCTTCTGGTAACGTTAAAATGGACATGAAGTTGCCCTGTAAAACTATTTAAAGAAAAGAAGGAAGGAAGATAATATGGATGATGAACAAAGTTATGCATAATGATCAGACAGCTAAGTATGTTTATGTAGAGAATTTCAAAACATTAAATTGTCAATAAAATAAACGTTGGATATGATTTAGTCTTTTCGATAATGATATGACTGTAATAGCACGTTTTCCGAGTAGAAAAGGACATTTAAATGGCTAAAATGTTTATTAAGATGACAGCTCATTGTCCACGGTTTTAATATTCTATGTTTATCTCTTTGTTTATAACAGATTGGAAACACTTGAAATAAACTGAAAGATTTAGATGGTCGGCATTTTATAGAAAAACATCATCCCAATCAACTTTGGATATTTGATCAATAAAGGTGTTTTTAGTGTTAATGCGATCATTGCTGCTTTTGCTCCCAGTAGATATACATAATGGGTTTTAAAGCAACTTTAAACTGTGATGTTTAGCTGTCATCTTTCTTTTTAAAACTCGTGGTTTGTCCGATTTCGTCTTAGTTAATAATCATTTGTAAATTGACTTTTGTGGGTGTTTTTTAGAGAGAATTTTGTCTTTTGAATGAAATGGTAATTAGTTCTGTAGTTATTCTATATAGGTAACTGAACCGTACCTCGAGCGGGACGTTATAAAACCTCAAGTTGGCAGAGAATATGGGCTGAAATTACCCCCAGTGCACCAGTGATCTACCACAGGACCAACACACAGTTATGTAGATGTTTAATTACTTGTAATAAATCCACTAAACTTTCATATGGACGTACATGATTAAAAAACCCGCATTCATGTCGATGGAAGTCCATAGCAAATCCATATGAGGTCTTTTCACAAATCCAATAACCGGCTGTGGGTTTACACTCGTTGTGTCGTGCACACTATTGGCAGTAGAAGTGTAACAAAGTAAAACAACTGAATTGTAGCCAATGCTGATGTACTGAGATTATACAAATTTGCATTGAAAGAATTCTCTGTCTCTGCTAAACAAATCGAAACTTTAGAGATATATTGATCAAGATGTATATTTCTAAAAGCAATCCCACTGGCACAGACATTCTTCTCGTGCTGCCGTTTCTAAATGCTCCTCATTCAAGCAAAATTACCATCAAAACAGCACACAACTAGCACTTCGTGAATGTTTAGTGGTTAATGCTTAGGATTGTGAGACGCATGTAGTCGGTAAAGCTTATTTTAAAGTCTTCAATTATTATCTCAAAATAAAAAAGTTGCTATTTGTTTAAGCGTTGTTAGAGTGTCCTTGTAATGGTCCAGGGTTATTTGCCTTAACATAATTGTCATTGTTGGGAAGTTCTGTAGAGCATCGTGGGAAGCAATTTAAGAATACAAGATATCAAAATGTGTGCTGATGCTCCCAAAATTGCCTTGTACAAAAAACTGTCACTGTTGGTGCGTTAAGAGTTAATATAACACTTTCTAAAATAATGTTACAGAAAAAAGAAACAGATCATTCCTGGTGTATTAATAGTATCACCCAGTTTCATGCCATGATTGTTGTGAAATTCCAGTTTTAATCATTATTTGAAGAATGTCTGTAGTTATTTGTTGAACTAAGAATATACCGCAATTGTATATTAATATCCCCGACATAATATTGGCAATGACGCACATGCCGACAGCTATAGAATGTTTGCTCGCTAAATAGATTTTATCTTTGACAGTTTTCACCAGTAATTATATCGGTCCTCCAGGTTGTATATAGAATAGCCAAAAGAAATGCAACCATAGAAGTTTTCTACTAAAATAAACCTGGCTATAAGACAGAGATGAGTCAACGCATGGTGTGATCGGTAGTACAAAAGTTTCGGTAAAAAAGACGGCTTTTTAAGGAACCCATGGAGACATATATCAGACCTTCTCCACTGAAATAAAAAATAAGTTCAATTGTACAGGCAAGATATCTGACTGATTGGATTTATGCCTATTGATTATGAGATAGGCGATCGTTAGAGATACACTCCTTGGTTTATTTCCATTTCATTTACCAGTTTATATAGGTTAATTCCAGCTGACTGATTTATCCTAGGGTATTTTGATTGCCTACAGAGTCAAGGTGAAGGGGTGAACAATCAGTTAGCAGCACACCCCGTGACACAATGCCTAACAAATATAGTCGAGACGAGGTCGGTCATGTGGAGGAATTTATCCCTGTGATATATACACACATAGGGAATGTGTTAATATGGCAGATAAAGGGATTCATTAGTCCATTTGTCTGGAAAGGGATATATATCCAACAGACTGTCCTGCTGTGTGACATTTCATTTGTTGTCTGTTGTAATCTGGACAGCTGTACAACACTGTGAATCGACCAGAGGAATTGACCCCAATGTCCAGAACGCGTATTGCGATCTCTTATCAACATAACACCAATGTAGATATTCTCAAGGACCTCTGGCTATAGGCAGTTTGTTTGGGATTCAGAAATTCTATCTTTACTTGGCATTGGAGGAAGATTTGGTTCCCAACTTGATAAAAACACTTTACATTTTATGACTGTGATTGTTGGAAAACATCTCTCAATATAAGTGAAATATCTTTGAGCATGACGTGTAACAGTGAGTTAAAATGTCTGCAGGGCAACATATTACACATCTCAGTATCACAAAACACAGGACATGGTTTGATTTAAATAATAAAGCCGATATTATGACTAACATTCAGGAGTCTTTAGTGATGATGGTTTGATCAATGTACCGAAACGTTGAGTCAAAGTGAATTCCTTGTCTTTCGTCGACGTTGTAACTATACTTTAATAAAGCCGATATTTCTTGTGTATTCAATATTACCGACTTGATGTTTTGTCTAAGAAGAAAGGGATATTAGTAAATGTTAATTTGAGATAATCTCTTTCTTGTTATCCCGTTAATGTTTAATTGTAATCTGACTAATTACATTCGGACCAAGCCAGTTTCTCCGTACCTAAATACTCTATACTGTACAGTAAGTACCGCTGACCTACCCATAACTATCAACTGTATTACGACGTAACGATGATAAATCAGTCTAGCCAATTTGATATCAATTACACAGAACACTCCTTTCTGGGTGAAGGAATTTGTTCACTGGAAACCTAAGAGAAGGAATGTCTGGTCTTCGAGATAACAACAAGTTTCTCTTGGTAAATATTACACTTGACTTTGCTATCAGAGTCCTGGTTTATTTTCCCCGATTTTTGAAACCGCATTCCTGTCTCCGTATTTTTTAGAATTAATTCATCAGTGCATATATGATTGGGTAGTATTACATGCCTTATACTCATCTACCATTTGACGGTAACAATCGTTATAATGAGTTTAATATTGAAGTAACTGATGAAATGATCTTTTTTCAAAGGTTTTTGCCAAGATCACTCATTGTTTTGGTTTTACTTGCTTGGACTCCCGTGTCTCGTCCGGTGGCTAATTGATAAACGTGAGGATCAATTTGATATTAAGATCTTGCCTGATTTTTTTAACTATCATAGACCAAGTGGTTTGTACTTGAAGTACAAGAAATAAAACATTTTGTTCATTTTGTCCTGCAAGATATTAAGTACACTTTATATTAGACAACTAAGAATATACACTCTTTAAAAAATAAACGCGAAAGAGAATTTGAAAAAGTAGCTTATTGTTTTCAGACCGCACGACCAAATACAAATGTTCTAACGTCCATGTTAACCAAACCCTCGCTCAAACGCAACTCTTAATGATTTATAAGGCTGTTACAACAGGGCACAACAGTAGTTTGGCTTTTTTGACAAAAATTGTCTGAGTGGAACATGCCTGATGGGTTAGAGTCACCAGGTAGGAGAACACATTGTTTAATTTTAAGACTTTAGAACTCAGAAGTGCGGAAGTTCTTCATCGACGATGTGGTTTTCACCTTGTTATACTGTTTACATAGAAGATAATAACAAGTAGGAATTCCTTATGGATAACAACTTCTTGGTTTTATTGGTCACAACGTTTCTACCTCATTCCAGAG
>JARFOD010008821.1:1412-11481 GCA_031763545.1 Mopalia muscosa | reverse complement strand
ATAACTGGCAACAAACACAGTCTATAGAGGATAATGAGCTGGAGAACACGAAGAGGGATGAATAACTTTACATATACTTCCAGCTTCCATGCCCCACCAAAACTTAATTCTGCAATAAGTTTTTTCCACGGCTAATCGGGTTCGTGCCACTTTTTGGCCAGAGAGTATCAGTTCGACAGTTAGCTTGTCCCACAAGTTACCATTTCCCTATGAAAGTTATGTTAAAATCAACAACCACCTAAACATTGTGACTAGATAAAAGGACTACACTCTCTCTAGATAGACCAACAAAATAGTAAACTCCCTTCTCAATATTTCTGTCTTTAAGCATACTCACAATATTCGTTCTTCCTGATTCTTTTAGAGCGCCACCAGTTTTAGGAATGGTCTTAAAATAATAACATGTATATTAAAATAACATCAGTTGGAAAATACCCCCGAGAAGTAAAAATTTATACAAAAGCGGATTTCGATACTGATAATTATCTGAGTAGATCTGTATTTTCGCAGAATAGTATCGCCACCTTAGGCAATTCAGATAACCCATTTCCAGTTAACTCTGACACTGGGTACTTAACAATTCACAAACAGTTAAATTTCAATATTAAACAAAACTCGTTTTATGTATTCTCCCATTTTTGTGTCATGTTAAAGCCATCGAGCCACTAAAAGTGTTCAACCCGTATGAATTGGTGAAATATCTAGTCTAATAGACAACGAAGCATACTACATGTAGTTACATTGAGAATGTTGTGTTGACTTGGGCTTTTATTGAGAGTATCTAGGGTGCACACATGACAGTATCATATGACACTGTTTTTTCCAACCTCTATTTATTTGTCAAAGAAAAGGTAGCACGGAAATGTGAATAAACTATAAGCGTTTATTATGAATCTAAAATGTTGTGTTTTCCTTGTTGCGGTACCCGTATCTCTACAGCTTTGATCGTTGAGCCCCAGGCTTATTCATGCTACCCTAATTCACTTAGCTTTTAAGGAGTATTAATATTTTTCTACATAACTAAATACATACGTTCGATGGTTGTTTAGCTGCTCTCTTCTTCAATGGGCCAATGATGTCAACAATCTGAAATTAAAGACAAAACACCGGTAAAATGTTACTGGTTTGTCATTGAAGTCCCAGCCAAGAAGAATTAAAAACAATAAATTTTTAATACCTGGATTATTTGGTTTTAATCAACAATCTTAATCATAAATAAACCCGAAGTAAAAGGGAAATATTGAAAGTCTTAAACATGTTTTTTGAATCGTTCTTAATATTGCGAATTTAGTCTTTTGCCCTTCACTACTCAGTGGAAATCACTGCAATATTATTTTTGTCGTTGCAAGTCACCCTTCTATCTCCACTTGGTTTGTCGACAGATTTATATATTATTTGATCGTGATTGCCCTTTAAATTTTATAATTGGAAGACTTATCGCTCAATATGTACGTCTTCGTACGTTTTTGTTTTCACTACATTCGATAATTTGAAGTATTTGGTAGGAATTCGTCCCGATTCTTCCTTGTTGTTTTACTGATCCATGTAATTGATTTCCGATTCATCCCGATTTAGGCTTACAAAAAATAAGTACTTTTGACAAACGCTTTGGTAGACGACTAATTTGCGATGGGCTTTAATTACTCTGCTATTTACAAAATTACATGGGGGCGTTTTGTTCAGAACATTGTACTGCCACAAGGAATATATCTGTCCCAATTCCACAAGATTTGTTTGTTTCTTTTAGTAGGGTGCAATGCTGTACATGAGATTATTTCCACCAAGGTGACTGCGTGTCGAAAACACGGATTGATGTAATCATCCTAGAGATAACTGGCAACAAACACAGTCTATAGAGGATAATGAGCTGGAGAACACGAAGAGGGATGAATAACTTTACATATACATCCAGCTTCCATGCCCCATCGAAACTTAATTCTGCAATAAGTTATTTCCACGGGTAATCGGGTTCGTGCCACTTTTTGGTCAGAGAGTGCCAGTTCGACATTTAACTTGTCCGAAAAGCTCCAATCCCTTTATGAAAGTTATACTATAGTCAACAACCACCAGCACATTGTGACTAGGTACAATAACTACACTCTCTCTCTAGATAGACTCCGTTTTCAGAAATATGGCATCAAAATGGTAAAATTCTGTTCCAAAATTTCTGTCTTTAAGCATACTCACAATATTCGTTTTTCCTGATTCTTTTGGAGAGCCACCAGTTTTAGGAATGGTCTAAAAACAATTACCCGGATACAAGGAATTATGATAACCAATGTCAGTTGGAAAAAACCCTGAGAAATAATAATTTACACAAAAGCGGATTTTGTTGCTGATAATTAACTGCATAGATATGTATTTTCGCAGAATAGTATCGCCAATTTAGGCTATTTGAATGACTGGTTTCCAGTAAACCCCGGACCTAGGGACCAACAAATTCACAAAGAGTTAAATTTCAATACTAAGCACAAATCTTGTTTTCTATTCTCCCATTTTTCGTCATGTTAAAGCCATTGCGTTACTGGAAGTGTGGGGCTACTACCAATTTGTTGAATCCCCAGTGTTGTCCCTGATAGACAAAGCAGCACACTACATGTAGTTACATTGAGAATGTTGTGTTGACTTTGGCTTTTATTAAGAGTATCTAGATTGCACAAATCACTGTATCAGATGACATTATTTTTCTTACCTCTGTTTATTTGTCAAAGAAAAGGTAGCACGTAGCTGTGAATAAACTGTATGCAGTTATTATGAATCTAAATGTTCGGTTTCCTTGTTGCGATACCCGTATCTTCTATATCTTACTCATTCTACCTTAATTCACTTACCACGTAAGGAACATTAATATTTTTCAACATAGCTAAAAACTTACATTCGATGGTTGTTTAGCGGCTCTCTTCTTCAATGGACCAATGATGTCCACAATCTGAAATTAAAGACAAAACACCGGTATATTGTTACTGGTTTGACATTGGAGACTTAAGCCAAATCTAAGAAGAACTATAAACAATACATGTTTTGTATTTCGTTTAATTCGGTTTTAATCAACAATCTTCATCATAAATATATCCGAAATAAAACCAAAACATTAGGAATCTTAAACAGACGTTTTTTTCACGCAGTAAGTTTCTTTTCTGTTCTTAAAAAGGGAGAGGGGGGCACTTTAGGAATCTACAAGGTAATTATAGAATCTTAAAACTATTTTGTATATTGTTCTTTGTGTTGCAAATTTTGGTTTTCATTTCTTACCCAGTGGAAATCACAGCACTGTTATTTATGGTGTTGTAACTCACCCTTCTATCTCGACTTGGTTTATCGACATATTTATATAATATTTGATCGTGAATTCACCTTGAATCTTATAATTAGAAGACGTATCGTTCAATATGTACGTCTTCGTACGTCATTAACTTCGCTTCAATGGATAATTGTCCAATATTTGGCAATATGTACGCCTTCGTACGTTGTTGGTTTTGATAATTGTAAAATATTTGGTAGGATTTCTTACGATTCTTTCGTGTTATTTACTGATCATTGTAGTGGATTCCCGATTGCAGATTATAGGCTAACAAAAAAGTGCTGTAGACAACAGTTCCGTTAAGGACTAGTTATGTTATGGGCTATAATTACCTTGCTTTTCAAATATTTACACTGGGAGCATTTTCTTTCAGATCATTCAGTTACTACAATCACATATCTATCCTAATTCACAACGATTTGTTTGTTTTATTAGAGTCCAATGCTGTACTTAAGATTATTATTGCAACTAGGTGACAGCGTGTCAGCCACACGTATTGAGGTATACATACTAAACACCACTGGTAACGAACACATGTCTATAGAGGACACAAAGAGCTTACATATACATGCAGCTACCAAGCCCCATCAACATTTAAACCTGCAATAAGTTATCTCTACGGCTCATCCGGTTAGTGTGCCTTTTTTTTACTCAGAGTGTACCAGTTCCGCCGGTAGATCATCACAACAGTTACCATTTTCATTTGAAAAATAGACCATAGTCAACAACCATGCGAACATTGTGACTGGATACAATGATTTCACTCTCTAGATAGACATTGTTTTTTAGAAATGCGGTAAGCAAAATTCTGTCCCAAAATTTCTGCCTTTAAGCATACTCACAATATTCGTGCTTTCTGACTTTTTGGGAGAGCCACCAGTTTTAGGAATAGTCTGAAAAATAATAGCATTGATATACGGAATTGGGATAACCAGTTTCAGTTGAAGAAAAAAAAAACCTGAGAAATAATAATTTCAAACAAAAGTGAATTTTGATGTTGATAATTAAATGCATAGATACTACTTTTCGATGGCCTTTAAAACGACTTGTCTTTAATAGATAACGAAGCATCCTACATGTAGTTACATTGATAATGTTGTGCTGATTTGGACTTTTATTAATAAGAATGTCCAGTTTGCACACAACATAGATTCAGATGTCATTACTTTTTTGAAAATCTATTTATTTGTCGAGGAAAATGTAGCACGTTATTGTGAATATACTGTACCCGGTTATTATGTATCTCGGTTGTGGCAAATATCGCCAAATGGTATTAAGATAAAGTTTATTCACATACCTCCGATGGTTGTTTCGCGGACCTCTTCTTCAGCGGGCCAATGATGTCCACAATCTATAGTTCATGAAAATAAAGTAGAGCCTTTGTTGTAATATATACAAATTATTAATTGCAAGATAATAAAATGGTCGACGCCAATTAAGTATGTTCGCATCAAAACGTTATTGCACGATGTGGTACATCGCAGACGTATGCTACAATTGCAGGCAGTGCTGAACATGCCGTTTTCTCCCGAAGCAAATCTGTATAATTTAATAGCAAGTAAAATGGATGCCCTTCAGGATACTACAGTATCATTGTAAAATCCTACTGGATACCATAGGAAAATAATATAGGATCCTATAATATCCTACAAGATACCATTGAAAACTCATAGAGAATTTTGGTCAAAATCTCATAAGATCCTACAGGATTCTTGGTAGGTGTAGGTGTCTAGCTTCCCCAAAGCAACTGGGCTTGAAGCGCAAAAGAACATTATTAAATTAATTTATATGATTTCCGGGCTATGTAATCATGCGAACCAATAAGGGAAGTGACTATAAAAAAGATCGTGAAGAAAACTTACAATATTGGATCTGCCTGGCTCTTTTGATGCCTCACGCTTTTTGAAAATAACTAAATCCTCCTTAAATCATAAAGATACAAAAATCTTGTAATTTATTAATACAGTATATTTTATAAATAAATGTGTGGCGGAGAAAGTATGTGATGTTTCACATTTACCGGTTCATAACACCACATTATAAGATTTGTTTTTAAAATGTTCATACTGAAATAATTACATTTCTCTGCCAGAGATCATGGGGACTTCTGGTAACATTATTGCTACCTGCTGAACTACGCAGAAGACTAAAACTTACTAGTCTCCCCAAAGTAAAAAAAACTTTATAGGATTTAAAAAAAAAAGGTTTGAAAACTAACAACGAGATTACCGGTTAAGTTTTGTTTCTAGTTTTCTCTTTTACCAAAAACATAGGTCCCTATTGAGAGCGTTAACTCCACGATTCAAGATATAATGCACATGAAATACAAAGTTGATGTACATAGCTGTACAACAACAACTATAGCGCATTAAGTCTGTTGAGAGCTTGGTTAATACGAGGACTGGAATATCAAGGACCTTAGATCCATCGCATAATTTGATTTAATTTGATTTGCCTTTTTTTGTTATTTGTGCAAAGAGAGTCGATTGGTACAAAGTCGCTTGTGGACTTTCTCTAGCGTAGGAGTCATAGTTTCCGCAGCTTGAGTTGCATTGGGTGCAGATGTTGACACACTCGTATCATCGCGAAACATGATCAACATCAGAAGAGCAGATAACCTTGTGGTGTCGTTAATATACAATGAAAAGACAAGTCTGTCCAGTATTGAGCCCTGGGAGACTCGGGGGTTGTGAGGGTAGAAGAAGATAATGAGTTACTAAATTGCACCGCCTGGCGCCGATTGGACAGGTAACTGCTAAACCAAGCATTGAACGAGAAACGAATGCCATAATGGTATAATTTCGCGAGTAAGAATGAGTGGTTGACAGTATCAAAAGCGCACCTGGCCGTGGCTAAGTGATAAGCGAGTGCGCTTCCTAAACTGAACCTGCTTCGATTTACCGTTCATCGGTCGATCATCAGGTATTTGAGCGAGTCCCATGTTGTGGCTCCGGCAATTGCAGGGGTGCTTTTTACGAACTTCCCTCCCGGTTATCCACCGTAATAAGGCTGTGTACAGTGTGCAGTGGACAATCCTTCGCCATAAAAGTGAAACACCCTTGAGTACGACGTTAAACACCAATCAAACAAACAAACAAACACACAGTTTCAGAAGCTTTTGAACCGTCAAAATAGTACAAAGGTTGAGAGTTAGTTTTCGCGAGCAGAGATAAGATGGTCATAGAAGGCTGTAGTAGCGTGGAGTGTTGTGTGATGTTGGTGAAAGCCTTACTGATCGTGAGAAAGGGTATGGTTTGGTTCCAGTAAATTCACTACCGTACCAGTATCAGTTTTCTCTGGGATATTGCTTAGGTGGGGCAAATACAGAAATCGGAAGTTGTGATTATCGCCAGACTTGCAGATAGGCGTGATTTAAGCATTTTGAAAGACTTCAGAAACAATGCTTGGAGTAAAAGATAAATTTAGACTATGGGAAATTGACAGTGAGACACGTTTTAAATCTGATATAGCAATTCCATCAATTTCAGGAGCAGATGATTTTAAGGTAAGTATTGTTGAATTGACAAGATCAGGAGTGACGAGGGAAAATTTGAAGTCGCCCACACAAGGCACACCTAGAAAATACCTGAATTTGGCGTGGGATCATGGGAGTGTAGATTCCACAGTTTGTGCAACTGATGCAAAGTAGTCATTGAACCCATCGGAAATATGCTCGGAATACGATATTTCCTGGCCACCAACATTAAAGAAGACTGCAGCTTTTTTCAGGTATTGCAACCCATAGTTGATTGGTAACTGTCCATGTGTGTTTTTATACCGTTATTGTTATCGTTTTTTTCAAAGCATATATTTTTAGAATATCGAATTAAAGCATTCAGCTTTATTTTCTGTATTTTCTATATTTTTTAGAGTAAGGTTGCATGGAGACTTCAGGTACTGCCTATACAGAAGATTCTTTCGGTGAATGACAGTGAGGATACCGAAGGATATATATCCACAGTTTACGAATTTTGCGGGATATTTGGAAAGTAGGGACTGGATATATCGCATCGTAAATAGCTGAAAAGGCGGCCAAATATTGATTGAGAGCATCATCGACACAACCTGTGTTAAGGACATTACTCCAATCAAGGTGCTCTATTCGGGTATTGAATGAGTCATTTGTCATATCAGATGTTTTCAGATAAATAAAAGATGAGACAGGTTAATGAGAAAAGTAGAGATCGACAATAGAAAATATAGGAAAGTGGTCGGAAATGTCAGTAAGCAGTATTCCAGATAGAAGGTTGGACTCATTGAAGTTGGTGAGGATATTATATTATCAATTAACGTGGAAGAATGGCTGGTTACACGAGTTGGCTTCGTAATGGAAGGAAAACGGTAATGGTATTTTTTTTTTCTCCAAAAAATTATCTTATGGGAAGATGGCGGTTTGAGTTAAGTGAATCAAGATTACATTCTCCAAGGAGAATACAACTTTTATGTGAAGGTATTTTATTAGGAATATTTTCAAATGTTTGATTTAAAAAAACCTGGAGATTTCCAAGGAGGACCGTAGATTTTGCCAATCGAGTATGAAGTAATGTTAGGCGAATTTAGAACATTTTGCGGCATATTTGCGAGGTTTCAGAACGAAATGAAACGATTTTCTGGAGAATCTGATATATTTACTCTATTAATCATCAACCTGATACAAAACTTCAGGGTGAAGGTAGTACATCAAAAATGTCAAAACTATAGATCTTACAAAGTTCAACATCAGACAACACTGACATTATTTTATAATAGATTAGTTCTTTCTGAGGTCTGCCCTATGGCAAAACACAATTCTTCTTGAAATCAAATGACCTACCGTGTTTACAGGTCATTGATTTCGTAACATTAATTATCATAAGTTACACTTGGCCTAACAAGTCCTCAAGCTTTGCTCAACAGTCCAGTTTGAGAGTGCTCTTTTTTGCTAAACTCAATTTTTTATAAACTTTTTTTATAGCAAATTTACTATACGAAGTCTTTTCTTCACCTTTAAGTTATAACCGGTACTTAGATCCTCATGTGTTTTAACGTAGCTCAACATATCCAGCCTTTTGCGTATTGATACGCCCAGATAAACGGTAGATGGAATTGTTTCGTGAAGTACCAAATATCACTGTTTTTGTAGAAGAAACGTGCAACGCAGTTTGGCGCGATTTTTAAGAGAAAAATACAGATTTATTTGTACGCTCTCAAAAAACGATAAAAAATTGTATTTTAATAAAAACAGCTTATTTTGATTTTGTGAACTGTTGCTAATAAAGGCGCGAACATTTGACGTCGGTATGCCACGTGATGCATTTTCTCGCGTGTGATTGGTTTGAGACAATGTTCGCTTTTAAATAGTGTCATTCGTTCGAACTCGCCTGTTGTCCGAAGCAAACATTGAGACAACGGGATTGAGAAAGAGAACACTGGAAAGTGCATGGGTATATATGAAAAATAAATTCGCCTAATGAAAAACTGGCTTCATTTTGTATTCGCTAGCTTCCATAACTTACCCGAGAATATAGTCATTTTCCAATAGGAGTGGTATAAAAGGATTTTGTCTGACCTAATCAGCTCGATCGACACGGCTAGCTTCACGATGCTAGAGATACAATTACAACTACTTGTGAGTAAATACTTACAACAATATGTGTTTTTAATTTATTTTCTACCGGTCTCTTCCTAACACCGATATCATCTTCAATCTGAAAATAAGGAAAACAGTTTGACAGAATAAAATTTACCCGTACAAGTTATTGCAGTATATCTGAGCGTTTGCAACCCAGGGAAAAATTCGAAGCGCTATGGAGTATATATCCACCACTCTGTATACTAAATTCCTACGCAATTCTACTACCCTTCAAAAAGCCGTACTTTTGAGTAACCATGCAAAACCAATATCGATAGAATGTAATCAGAAAATGAAAATAGCGGGATATTTTTCTCTCATTATATAATGGATCATAAGTTAAACGGAAATGATTTGCGTTGTAGAAAAACATAATGCACTTTTAATGCGGAAAAGAGAAGTATGACTGAACTAAGATATACTATCATAAGCCTAAAGGTGAGATTGATATTGTATATTGACGATAAAAGATTTCAAAGTGATCGTTTAATCGAGTTATTTGACGATGACATTTCTTGGTTACCAGTCCTTTTTGACACAGCCTTGCATTATTTTTGACAAATATTCAGCACACCTTATAGTTTATGATAATGAAACCGCGGTAACTACTAGTTCACTATGTGTTCTTCATTCAAGCGAAATTGCTAAAATAAAATTACAACAGTTGATAAATATGAAGTTACTTTGTGAACCCCAAGCTGAATTCATCTTGCGAATAAAAGTGCTGTTGTTGCTCTGTGTCATCTTCGATAAAGTCATGCTTTAGCTTTGAACACTTGAAAACCATTATTTTCCATCCGATCTCAACGCCCAACATCTTAATACGCTTGTGTTTATATATTAACTGGACCCTTTGGCTTACAACGGTTTATTTTATGAGTAGAAATACTTTTTGTACTTAACACTGGAGGAATATTAATTTCCGAACATTATCAAAAAACGTCACATTTTATGGACGGGCTAGTGTCAATTATAGTTGGAATACGCTGCAGTCTTATGGATGAAATACACTTAAGGACCGCGCAAATCAATCAATGAATCAATGAATAAATCAATCATTATACTGTAAGGGCAGTTTTCCGGTCGCCATACAACCGGCGTTTCTCTGACAGCGGTATTAAACACTAATCAATCCATCCATGAAAACGATTGTTAAA
>JARFOD010008810.1:0-11482 GCA_031763545.1 Mopalia muscosa | reverse complement strand
CAGGAAAATCATAAAATTGAATCGCAGAAATCAATGTTTTTGTCTCTTGCTCAAATCGTAATAAAAAAGATTATATCACTTTTCGAAATATGGAATTTGGAATCATAGTAGGAATATCGCGTAATTTCTATACCTTTACGATTTAATCTGCACAAAACTGGTCTCTAAATTGCAGAGACTGTTAGTCGAATATTTCCTATTACGGCGGTGGTCTGAGAGCTTATTATCACCAGGAACTTGAAATTTTTTATTTATCCTCAACACAAATTCCACCCGTTGTCTCATTTTACCTTTTGTCTCTTTCCATTTGTCTTGCGTCTTGTCATTGTTTGTTACCACTGTCGTGTGAGTATTGTTCAATTATTCCACGAGTAACAGGCCTCTAATAGAAGATGTGACGAACTTCTATACCACCACTCTGTTATGTTATGTAGTAAAAGTGTGCTGGACAGTCCAGTTTATCCTACTACAAAATTGAGGCCTTTATGGTTGATGATTACAAGCCCTGATGCGATTTTATTTTATTCTGTCCAACACAGAGGCAAGCACTATACATTCAGTTCAGGAAACTACTAAATTAGACCTACCTCTGTTACAGCACAGTGACATTTATACATTTGATGACTTCATTTCTGTTGTTTCATCTCCATCGTAAAATTTCCAATAAGGTAATCAGAGATGGCTCTTACCGGTACTAAGGCACCTTTAGAAATAAGTTGGGTGACTTTATATGGATTTAAATCACATTCGTTTTCACTATCCCCACAACTCATGGAATAATTGGGCGATTAGAGCGGAGTTTAATGAAACTGAGGCGTACATTGTTTATCATCAGGGGACATCGAAAGACTATTAGTCGCTAACACAAGATTATAGTGCTTATTGGGAATGTGGGAGATCGACCTTCATCTAATAGAAGATTCACTGGAATAGCGCTTCCAACAACCGTCTCAGGAATTAAGAAAATCAGAGGATCTTGAGTTCATATTTAATTATTAAACAGTGATGTAATTTAAAAAAGTAAACATTCTGGTCAATTCGTTCGCACTTGTCACTGTTTTAAAATTGTTGCTTACTTCCTTACAGACAAGATTTATAAAGAAAAATGAAAAGGGTTGCACGCAATTCAATTTGAACCAACAAGTGCTTATATTTTGTACATGTATCAAACAAAGTATTGGCAAGCTTCTTTGATACGTACGCATTCTGTTTAAGCAATGGATGTCTTTTGTATCATAGAATATAACTACACTCTTATAAATAATGGTTCTTTGGGGCTTCTGTAGAAAAGATAATGGCGGTAAATGGAACCAGGATTGTTCTAAATGGAATCATGAGGACAAAAAACATGTTATTTGATATAATGAGAGGGAGAATTAAATGGAACAGTTACTATAGCTGAAGAACTTGAAATGTTTTCATTGGAGCCATATTTTTCTAAGAATGTATGAACAGTATTTCTCGTTGAATAATGTTTGTGTCTTTTAGAATGTACGCTATCTAGACTCCTGCTGGCTAACCTTCTATTTTTGTAGAAGGCCGGGTGGCTGAGTGGTCTAGGTAGCCTGCATTTTCTGCTGGCGATTCGGTGTCTAACTCAGAGGGTCGTGGGTTCGATTCCCGGACGAGTTTCAACCTGCAAAACCTTTTCTGAACAGGTGTTATTATGTTCTAACTAAGAAAGTGTTATCCTAAAACTGAAAATACATATTTCTCGTTAATTGTGAAAACACTTATTTAATTTCAACAGATTCTGGTTTCAGAATATGTTGCAGATTAAAACCCCTCATATACATGAAATGTTACGTAATATGATGGAGTCTAGATCAATCGCATTTCTTCTCCTCTCCTAATCGTGACTTTATCGCTGGGGATTTCCTGTTTATTTGTGTCGTTGTGATAGGAGTTTTTTAAAGGCCGCGGCTGCAGCAAATATTTCTGTTTTAGTGCAGGTAGCGTCGGTGTTAAAAGCATTCAGTGTAGCACAGTGACATTTATTCATATCGATGGCTCCATTCCTCTGTCTAAACAACATAGGAAAATTCCTGATGGAGTAATCAGAGACGGCTAACACCGGTACTGTAAGATTTCTTTACACAGAAATACTGTGACCTTGAATGGGTTCATAGCACTTTCACTCTCATTATCTTGCTATACGTTTTATGGGTTTTACAAAGTATGGGGCTGCTATAAAATCTTTTATTGGATGGGACAGTTCCCATAAAACAAAAGCGCCTAAATTTGACATATTTTATCTCAGTTTTGTTGCACTTCTTTGGTAACCTGACTTTTTTATAAGTAAAATTCGATCGAAGGCTGCCTTCTCTTTCCAAATTTATCTCTGATGTCTAATTTTCTTAATATTGTCAAAGAAAATTTAATGACATTTAGTAAATGTATGCATCCGGGTTAATCTCACGTACATATATTTTCATCGACTATGTTCTGGGTAGGTGAGAACACTAATGCCAGTGTTGTTCTGATGACAATCAATACTAATGCAATAATATGGAACCGAGCCAACTGGTCACGTCCAGGGTTTAAAATTACTTTTGTGTCATTTACCTAGAATTTGTATATTGCCTTCGATTATACTCGAAGATGTACGTAGAAAATTGCCATATCATCATCGATGTTACAGACCGAGACGACAGGGGAGACACATGTCCCAAGACGTCAGCTCGATCGATGAATGGCAGGTCAGAAATTCTCACTGTTATTGGACCTAGACAGTGGCTGATAAATGGATCGGGTCATAGAGTGTCATTCATCTGAATATATATTCTCAGAATAATTAGTACAGGTAGCAATTTGGTTTAAAGCTAAGGTGCTTGGGGTGTTGAAAATTGTGATATGGTATAAAAACAATGTACACGTATCAATGTGAAAGTATGCAAGTATCTGTTAACCGCCTTGTTGTTCACCTTTGATCATGTCACAAACATGCTTATGTCCCTTAACATCCATGTCATTTATATCATAAAAGTCACTAGAACCATAACGCCTTCCATCACCAACAAGTCTATCATTCTTTATAACATAACAGAACACTCTGGTGCTCTTTTAGGAAAGGTGCCACAATCACCGATTGTGGTGTATCTATATTATATGATAGATCTACCTTGTCCTTGTTTGTTGCCAATGTTAGCAAGTGTGGTTTTTCATCACCCATAGGACTGAAATTCCACGTATGAGTGAAACAACATAAAGTACGCTGTTTAATTCACTTACAGATCAATGAGTTAACCAGCTTACCCCAAGTGCCATATCGAAGCTATAAAAAAAATCTTAAATTAAGTGTTTATTTCTGTTGAAAGTTTACATAGCTATAACCGCATGGCTATAATTATTAATTTATACACACAGAAGTTTTATTAACTCAAGAACCTCGAAATCGTGTTTTCCAATTCATCAAAATCACGTAGCATATTATTCTTTGCGGATTAAGACCAGCCACTCCGATAATTAACTGATATCTGTTTTTTGTTCAAGTATAACAAAACACGTCGATTCTCAATCGATTTAAGTTTATTGACCCTGCTATTAATTTCGTGAGCTAATCGATCAAACTAAGGTAAATAAATCATGACTTGTGATATCAAAAGGTGATGCAATATATTGTTTTTCGTGTTCTTAGCCAGAGCAAAAGAACGTCGCTTGGTTGGTTGATGGGCAGATCACAGTTACCTTATTATGGCTCCGAGGTAAGATAAGATTTAGTGCCCATTGCTTTAAGAAAATTCCAAAAATGAAACTGTTTAAGAAGGATCTGATAATTTATTAGAAATATTGATCGATTAATAATGCAAGGTGTTTATCCGAATCTGCAAAACGTTTTTTTCAATCCTTGGAGAAAATATTGACTGGATTTTAGAAAATTAATGTCATGAATGAAATTGCTCAACAAGGACTTGTGGTAATTTATTGGCGATATTTAGCATCCGGAACTCTAGGGGTTTAATAGTAGAATCGTCAAATCGTTTTGTTAATCCTTGGAGATAATATTCAGTGTGCATGACGTTTTGTAAAAATAATTCCAATAATTAAATTGCTTAAGAAGGGTCATTTTTCCCTAATTCTGTCCTTTTTCGACTTTCAGAAGATATAAATTGCACAAATAACACGTGTTGGAGGGATACAACTTATCTGTCCTACCTATATATTCACTTGTGAACGTCCTCAAATACCATTCTACCATTCTACCAGACAATGTTTTGGGATTTTCTTTAATATTCTGCACAGTACAGAGTAGCAACAAAGAAAGCTATAGCAGTAAATTCGCTCTGAACTAGTAAAGGGCTTACATTAACACTCAAAAACATCCCAAATACCATTCTTTCTTAAGAGAAAACGTTTTGAAATTTTCTTTTACATTCCAACAGACAGAGGATTAGTAACGAAAACCCAAAAGGATTACAGGCAATATTCACTTTGAACCAGTAAAGTTCTTATATTCTGATATCGTGTCAAAGGATTGACAAGCTTCTTTGATATGCCTGCTGTGCAAGCAAGTATACTTTTGTATTTTAGAAAATGACTACACTCTTATAAGTAATGGCTCTTAAGGGCTTCTGTAGAAAAGAGGATGGTTTTAAATAGAACCAGGATTGTTTTTTAATGGAATCATAAGGACCAAAAACATGTTCTTTTATATAATAAGATAGGGAGAAATATGTGGGACAGTTGCTGTGAGAGTTTCATACATGACCAAAAATGTTTCCACCACAGCTATTGCTGAAAAAACTTTAAGCTTTCCATTGGAGCCACATTTGTCTAAGAGTGTATGGACAGTATTTCTCGTTTTTTGGGAAAACACTTTCTAAGTTTAAACAGCTTCTACTTCAGATAAATTGTACTCGCTAAAGCCCCTAATGTACAAGCTATGTTATATAATACAATGGAGTCCAGATGAATTGCATTTCTTCTCCTCTCTTAATTGTGACTTTGTCGCTGAGGATTTCCTGTCTATTTGTGACGTTGTGTTCGGTGTTTTTGTTAAGGCCAACGCTGCAGTAACTATTTATCTTTTAGTGCAGGGGGCGGCAGTATTAAAAGCATTCAGTGCAGCACACTGACATTTATTCATATTGATGTCTCCATCCCTCTGTCCAAACGGCATCGTAAAAATTCCTGATGGAGTAATCAGAGACGACGAACACCAATACTCTCAGATTTCTTTACACAGAAATACTGTGACCTTGAATGGGTTCATAGCACTTTCACTTCATTATCTTGCTATACGTTTTAGGAGTTCTACAAAGTATGGGGCGGCTATTAAACTTCTTTTCATTGGATGGAACAGTTCCCGTAAATCAAAAGCGCCTAAATTCGATATATTTTATCTCAATTTTGTTGCACTTCTGTGGTAACCTGACTTACGCTTTTTTAAAAGCAAAATTCAATCGAACACTGTCTTCCCTTTTCAAATTTATATATCTGATGTCTAATTTTATTATTATTGTTAATGTCAAAGAAAATTAAATGACATTTAATAAATGTACGAATCCAGGGTAATCTCACGTCCATATATTTTTATCGATTTTCTTTCTGGTTAGGTGACAGTAGACTTATGGCAGTGTTGTTCTGATGACAATCAATTCTAGTGCAATAAAATGGAGCCGAGCCAACTCGTTGCAGCCAGGGTTTAAAATTATGTTTGTGTCATTTACCCAGAATTTGTCAATTGCCTTCGGTTATACTCCAAGATGTACGTAGAAAATTGCAATATTATCATCAATTTAACAGACCCAGACGACAAGGGAGCGACACATTCCCTAAGACGTCAGCTCGATCTGTTCAGGGAAGGTCAGAAATTATCACTGTTATTGGGCCTAGACAGTAGCTGATAAATGGATCGGGTCATATAGAGTGTCATTCTTCTGAAGATATATTCTCAGAATAATTAGTAGAGGTAGCATGAAAAGATATTGATCTAAACACCACGGATAATCCGATAACAAATATTTATTCAGAAGACTTTGAATTTATTCAAATTAAAGAATAATTCATACATTATTGTTCTATATTAACAGACGATGCAGAATATCTACACAAATGTTTCAAGTATACACAAATCCAATAGTAAATTGGAAAAAAGATTCATTGACCCTTAGAATATCCTTAATTTCACGATGCATCGACTTACAATTTACACATTAACCGTTCTATATTCCCAACACAGCTTCATGAGTGTGGCCACTCGTTAACTGATAAACTCCAATCTGTGAAAAAAATAACGATTATTATAGTGATGGGTTAAGTATGGAACGACATGAAAGAGGATAAAAAGTTATCTTTTTTTTATACGACTCAAATTCAATAGGACTGCCAAAATATAGTTTCGATCTAATAGGCGGAAAAGAAAGATTCAAAATAAACGTCTTAAAATATCCGGAAGTTTAACCTACCAGATTATTGGCTAAATTTGTGTTTTGGTGATTTTCCCTCAAGGGAATTTTTTAATCAAATAGAAGCCTGAAAGTAATAAATTGATATCTGACTTTATAGACATGTGTTGCATGGGCGATGAAATTGACAACGGAATTGAAATATCACCATCGTATCACGATTTCTATTTTGAGACATTTGGAATAAGCCAATTATAGTAAAAATACCTCCCAGATTATTATTCAGCATGACTTGTCCTGTTGTTTATTACAGTTTTCAAGCTAGGATAGATGTACCACTAATATGACAGATTCTTCCTTTCGTTCAATTCCCTGCAAAACAAAGCTATTTTATTTAGTTGTCTGGATCCGTTTAACAACCAATCATATCAGATACCAACGGACTTCCTGCTGAATTATGTGTGTGCGATAGGGATAAAAACGATGTACACATATAAATTTGTAATCATCTAAATATGCCTCACAGCTACTTCCTTGTGTTACACCTGTCACAAATATGCTTATGTCCCTTAACAACCATGGCATTGACACCATCAAAGTCACTAGAACCATCACGCCTTCCATCTCTAACAAGTCTATAAGTCTTTATAACATAACAGGAATGAGACTATCCTGGTGCTCTTTAAGGAAAGGTGACACAATCACCGATCTGTTTGTGGTGTCTGTATTATACGATTGATCCGGCTTGTCCTTGTTTGTTGCCAATGTCAGCAAGTGTGGTTTTTCATCACCCATTGGATTGAGATTCCATATTTGAGTGAACCAACATAAAGTACGCAGTTCAATTCACTAACTGACCGTAGAGTTAACCAGCTTACCCGAAGTGCCATATCCAAGCTATAAAAACATTTAAATTAAGAACAAGCGTGTATGTATGTTAAAAGTTTACATAGCTATAACCGCATGGCCATAATGATGAAGTTATACACGCCGACGTTTTATCAACTCATAAACCTCTAAATCGTGTATTTTGAATTCATCAAAATCACGTAATTTCTAACACTTTGTGGATTAAGACCAGATAAAATCTTATGATCATCTACTCGGATAATAAGCTGCTAATCTGTTCTTTTTTGTTAGAAAAATTTTTTTTTTCCAATAATGGCATTTATCAAGGTGCACTTATGGTAAATTATTAGCGATATTGAGCTATCAGGAATCCAAGGTGTTCATTAAAATAGGCCAATCGTTGTAATACAAAATTGGGAATGATATCCAGTGTGCATGACGTTTGTTAACTAATTCCAATAAGGAAATTGCTTAAGAAGGATCATTATTTAGCGATTTTAAAAGAAGTTTGAGGCCTTTATGAGAATCGGCTATGTTGACAGCTCATCCTTAATGTTGGATCGAAGTTGTGACCGGGTGTACCATCTCTACAATAGTGATGAACACAATGTGTAAAGTTTGTAAAATAAAACAGAAATATTGCGGTAACCGTTATTTTAGTGTTTAAATATTAAAATTGTTGCAAGGATCGGATAACATGTGTTAAACTCAAATTGAATTATATTTCTGTCGTGTCTTTATTTTAAAACAGAAATCAATGTTAAGTTTTTTGACAACAATTGCGGAAATTCAGAATTATAATTACGGTTCTACAGACATCACCATTTACATTCGTAATGTTTGTTTTTCGTGAGATTGTGATGTATGAGTTAATAGAATAGTAAGATTTCACTATTTTGTTTTTATAACATTTTATAGCTTTGGTTCCTACAAGTTGAAGATGTTCGTTTTCGTGGAGAAATTTGGAGATGGAACTTTAAAATCGAAGTCTATTTTATATCAGATTTCATGTGACATTAAATGCAAAATTGCACTTAAGTTATGAAAACACATTTACCCATTGTGTCATTGTGAGATAACTAAACGAGATAAATGGGATCGCTTTGTTTTAAACTTAGGTTCCGGCACATTAAGATTTTGGTTTCCCCTAGCAAATTTGATAGTAATACTAACCTGAAAGTCGAATAAATTCTACATTTCATGTCTCAACATAAATATTATGACATCGAATGTATGAAAAACATTTGACCTTGTCTTTCTTTCTTTTTAGGTAAGTAACACATGTATGTGTATAGTCCTCTGACGTAGGACAGTTTGTTTGAAAACTGTCTTCACTTAGCATTGGAGGAAAATGTACTTTCGAACATTATGGAAACGTTTCACATATTGGCTGTGCTTATGTTTGTTTGTTTGTTTGATTGGTGTTTAACGTCGTACTCAATTGTATTTCACTTATATGACGACGGGCTGCCCATTTCACTCTGTAAACTGTCTTATTACGGCGGGAAACCGAGAGGAAATCTAGTAAAAACCACCCCCGCGATTGCCGGAGCCACAACATGTGACTCGCTCATATACCGGATGGTCGAAAGGCGAACTCGAACTCGTGAACGGTAAATCGAAGCATGTTCGGTTCAGGAAGTGCACTCGCTACCAATGAGCCACGACCAAGGGCGGCTGTGCATATGAGACTTGTTAATAAATACACTCCCGTCGAATAAGTGAAATACCCTTTAGCACGGCGTAAAATACTACTCAATCAATCTGTGTATGTGTATAAGGGTAGAGAAACAAACACTTAACCGTCCATATCGAACTCATGTGTCGGATTGATCACGTTTTCATGTCAGTACTTGTTATTCAGCTTATCAACACTAGTTGTGTGTGTGATATGTTTATCTAAAAGGTAAAAAGCTGAAAATTGTATAACTAATATATAAAAGTTGTGTATAAGTATGCAAATATGTCTTTAACAATGTTTTAAATCGCAACGTTTCCACAGGGCACAAAACAACTAATAAAACAACCATGGTGTGAATTATTCGTCGTAGCACACAAAGAAAGTTTGAATTCTACTTGCTGCTCCTCATCTAAAAAAAGAGTCAGGCCACACAGCGGGGGTAGCTATTTTCAATAAATGGTAGTTTGATTTGTAGATTTATTTGAACCGATTTGTAGTACATGTAAGTGGTAATAAATGTTGAGAAAAAAAAAATGGTTTGGAATCTGATATTTAAGACCTCTGGTTGTATTTTACAATACTGTGTCGGAACTAATGGGCAGCAACGAGCCGATCTGTTGGTGTGCCTTTGATTTTCCGACTTGCGATTGTTTTATCTTGTCAAACAGAAATTATAGCTGCAATAAAAATAAAATGTGACTTCCATGTCGAATAACATCTCATCAAATAGTGCTTAGTATGTAGTAATGCCAGTCGGTAAGTAGACCTTTGCAGCCGTAAACAAATGAATTATTTATTCGAGTGTCCGTCTAAATAGCCCATATTTGCCACATTATTCCCGTACTTTGCTGTCACAATGTATTGATGTTCAGTTGGTTGTGAACAGGTTTTTATACCATGGTAATGCTGACCTATAATATGACTTCATGCAGAACCCACACCCAAAGAATTGTCAAAAAGTGTTTTACTTAAATATTTCCTTGAAAATAGTCCTGTCAATTCAACCGTCAAATCCATATAAAATTTCCCCTACAACGATGTTATAATACCATATCTAATCCGGACATGATTTTCTCATCAAATCATCTCCCTTGAGAGAGCTCTTCAATCAATCTGTCACCCGAGGGTAATATATTTATAAACCATCTCCTAAACTGTTGTGACCAGTTTTATCTATTCGGCATTTTTATGCCTAAATGCATTACAAACATAATTGTTTGACTTCTTTTTAACATTTATAAATTAACCATTTTTATAGGACACTGAAACTTCTTTGATTTGTATTCACAATTCACAATTTGTATTCAAAGCTGAAAATACAAAAAGGACAGTGCTGATCTTTGTGCTGGTTTAGTTATCACTGTAGATATGTTGCACATTGTACTGTTTAATATCCTCTAATTAAATACAGTTTTCGAAGTAGCCTTTTATTGGCTATAACGTCTTGGGTTTTGGGGGACAGCGCAGAGGCCTCTTTTTGGTCTTACACTAATCATGGACATTCAAATATATGTCGCATTAATCAAATACCATTGAATCTACTGCAAGCCTACAAATAATGGACACCAGCAATTATTTTAATGGAACTCAAATGTTCTCATGATGGAACAAATTTAACGTGCAAATCTTTAATTAAATATCTGTGGTAATTTTGTATGGGCGTGTGGTAATTCATTACATGAGTCCCAGAAAATGTGACTAGCAAAAGTCTTGATGTAAGTATCTGTCGGAATGTCATATGATGAAGAATTCACCAGGCTTTTAGGGACTAATCGCTTAAGTTTTCCAACAAAATTGATTAGTAGGTGTCGATATGAATATTTCTAGCAATTTCATAAGGTCATGAATTGTGTAAATTTAAATATGTGACGAAAAGTGCAAACAAATATGACGACCAAATGTTGATTTAAATATCCGTCGTAATTTCATAAGATTAAGGATTTTATATTGGCGTGTAAGCACTGGTTGCAACAGTACTCTTATGTGTCGCAGATCTCTCGGAATTACATGTGTTAAATTGGGCGTATAATAGATATAAGTAGATACTCATTAGAGCAATTACCACTTGGAAGATTACTGATGTGGAACGAGTTCTGAAAGACATTCATTATATTGCTTTCACGGAATAAGAACTTTTCCTATCCCATGGAAATTGTGACATTTATCATTTTCTATTTAGTTTGTGAGGCTACAATTTTTACCGTTGGTCAAAGGTCTTCATACATAGAGAAATTGCTTTCGAGAATCAGAATCAAGCCGACCATGGTCAGATGAAGGAATCTACAGATTGAGTAAAATTTATGAGCTTTCGGTTCTTTCTAAGGTGATGACGGTTGGAAGTTTCTTACCTGTTAACCAAAAAGAGGGCCGAAAGCTCGTAAGTGTTGATGTTGAATAGCACAGGAATGTTTTATTTATCTATTTTTCTTTGTTATGATTTTATTGTTTGTTTGTTTATTTGGGGTTTAACGTCGTACTCAAGGGAATTTCACTTATATGACGACGTGACAGCGCAATGGGCGAAGGAAACCACCCTCGATACCACTGGCAAACAAACAAAGACAGGGCGGGACAAACACAGGACGACAACAACAGGACACACTAC
>JARFOD010008799.1:0-11482 GCA_031763545.1 Mopalia muscosa | reverse complement strand
CATATTTATTTGGTGCAAAATTTGTTTTTGTGGATGTTATTCTTCAGTTTATATTGACTTAGATTTTTGTCATAACCTCGCAAACAACTGAGGAAACCTCTTTATCAAATTTACCATCTAAGTGGGGAAAAAGACGGTTTGATGTTCTGAAAGGTTACGATTTCATTTATCTTTACAGACAAACATACACAGGCAAATCGAAATGTTTATCTTAACAGATATATTACACGCTAGGGTAAAGATCTAAAAGTCTTCAACAATTCTGTTTGTTTGATCGTTGCATTTGGGTCAGCATCGCACTTTCAATAATATGAAGGAATGTCATGAACACGGACGAAGAAAACCAACCTTCGAAGCTACAGGCGACAAACATAAACAAGACTTGACAATCACAATATGCAAAAACAAATAAGGCAGGAGCAGAATCCTTCGTGGTGTTTATTGACTTCAAAAGCAACAGTACAACTGGAAGCTCCCTGCCATCCACCCACTTTCTGGTTATCAGATGTTGATCCCGTGCCAGGCTTCCGTTTGCCAATAGATGTTCAATACCGATCAGTGACGGTAACAGGGCCAACACGGTAGATTCAATAAAACTTAGTGGTGCCTTACAGATACTCTAGCGCGGATTTTCACGTCCAAAATCCTCGGCGTGTCAGCTTGTCTGGGTAGCTAAGACAGATTTGTTAGTTCTTGAGAAAAGCAACGAGAACTCAAGCGAATAGCTAAATGCAAGAAAGATATGTCTGAAGTAGACATTGTGGACAGATCCAATATAGCAAACAGCTCAACTGAACGTTCTCACAACAGCTGGATATTCAGTATGGAAGATCGAATTTGATTCAAAGTCTGTTCAGCGTATAGGTTAAGCTCAAGCCAATTTTGAGATAATTAAACTCATATGTATTAAGAGATTTAGTTCTGATGAGTTGTGAATGGCCAAGCATATTCCCTGCAAGTTTAAATATGTGGTGAGAGTGAGGGGGTTAGTGGGGACGTCGTTGGGCGGGGGTCGTATCTGGCGAGTTGACAGATGATATGTGGGAGAAGAGAAATGAGACAAGTTATAGAAAATTTCGACAAGTATGCCGCTATGCTCGGTGCTTGGCTTTATAGCCAGACGGAGGTTTATTAAGAACAGTTGTGTTAGGTAGAAATACAGTTTGTTGTTTTATCATTTATTTACAATGGATGTTTGGGATTTTTATAATGAAATGGCATCCACACATTTTTTCGGCATTTTCAGTCAGCAGAAATAAGGTGGTATACGAGATAAAAATTAGTGTTTGCCACATACAAATTCATTTCCTATACTGTTTGGTAATGGAACATCATGCTTTATCATATCTAGGCATTTGGTGTTGTTTGATCACGCAGAGCGACTTTTAAACATCAATTGTTGAGGGCTAAGAAATTGTAATGTTCCGTTCTCACAAATAAATAAATTATTACGTAACGTCATCGTGCTAATCTTTAATGAAAAAGGGCCGGTCTCGGCTGTGAAAGTGAGCACTTTAACGCGGCCGGGCAGGCGGCTACTTTACTGAAGAACGTGTCAGCGTGAGCAAGGGGTGGAATAATTTGACGTACTGCAGTGTGTGTCATTACTGCTGCTACGCGGCATCAACTGAAATCATTCATTTTGTTCCATGCGGCATGCCGTGTTTTCGACAAATCAGAAGTAAACTATTTGACATAAACCATAGCAATAGATAAACTATTTTGCCAAACAGACGCCAGTGTTTCGTTTTATCTTCGATCAGACAGACGCGTTAGATGATGACACACTAATCAAATACTATTTTTGACGAATATTGTCTTTGTATGTTTGGCTTTTAAATTCCCTCTTCATAAAAAGGAATTCTAAACCAGTGCATCTTCCCAAATATAAGAAAAGAAGTGTAATATAAGACGCTATCTTCAATAACAACCTTTGGCCAAACTGTAACAACACAATTTCTTCAATCCCCTTTGCATTTTTTAATGCTTCTGTCAGGTATGCTTTCCATATGAACACTGCTACTAACTGTTAGTTTGGTCTCTTTAACAATATGGTGTCCCACCTATTGCCTATAATACATTGTATTATTAAGACTTCTCACTCACCCCATGTAAGCTTGTCTTTTATAAATTCTGTAATATATCGTTTTTTGCAATTTCTCTAATAGTGTAGATAGAAAACTACGAAAGCACAGAAATATAAGTATTTTTTATCACTCTTTGAAATTTAAGTAACTGACTCCATACTGGAATGAATAAGGATGATGGTACAAAGTATTACACAAATCTAGATAGTGTATCATCGTGTGCTTCCTTTTAAACCCGCGGATAAGACGGAGCCTTGACGACATCATGCCGATCACATCTTCTGCCAAGAAAGTTCAATTAATTTATCTCAGTGAAGATTAGATTAGGAACACACAATGTACAGATTCTATTAGGCGTTCGTCTTCACCAGCCCTGTCTCAGCTTGTTTAAAACTCACTAAGGTCTAGAATGGTGGATGTCGTCTGATCATGAACGACTTGGAAAACGCATTATTTCTAAACACGTCACACCCTTGATATTGAAACGGGCCTTCTTTGGATTCGCCTTTAAATCTACACAAAACAAACTGATTTTAATTGATATAAACGACAGTGGATCGATAGATAAATGGTTTTCTTCCAGACTTATCTTTATCCTCACAGTGTTTAGACCTAATCTATTGACGTCTTAAATTCATTTTAAATGTATCTGAAATCTTAGGCACATTAATTTATTTAAATAAAGTTACATTATTTCAAGGAGTATGGGGCTCAGGGTTTGACGGGATCTCTGTGTTGCTTTGGGACATTTAGGGGTAAGGATTAAGAATTAATATATTGTATTAAGTCTTGTGTTCACCCAGTCTGTCATTGTCTGTTGCTTGTATATATTTATTTATTTAAATATAGTTGCATTTATTCCGTTGAATATAGGGATATCAATTAGGGAGAGAGCTTCATGACGTTTTTGGTGTAAAGGACTAAGGGTCGACACCGGCTGAACTGTTTTGTGATCTCTTTATATTAAGTCTTGTGATTGCCCATTCTTGTTAATGTTTGTTCCTAGTCGCGTTGGTATAATTTATGTCATCAATTTGTCAGCAACGAACATAAGTGAAATAACCTCATTTACGTTGTCAAATACCAATAAAACAAACAGTCTATATAACTTGACCTTAATGGAACATGTCCCATTTATTTTTAAAGGGGTTTCCGGAAGAGATAATTACTTCTCGATCATTTACCAGGTACCAGAACAAAATTGGACTTAAATGTTTATCAAAATGTTCAATACCAAATTATAATGAACAAAATAACTCAATTTGCAAAATAAAGTGCTTCTTGATAGCACAGAAGACGATGCCAAATTTTTTAAATGAACTTCCTGTAAACAATGGGGTAGCTAAGACCAGTCTTAGTGAAAATAAAAAAAGATTTGTTTGGTTAATTTGGGTTTATTGCGTACTCAAGGGTATTTTCGTATATGACGCCGGACTGTCCATTTCACACAGTACTTTGCTTTAATACGGTGGAAAATTGGAATCCTCATAAAAACCACCACCGTGATTGCAGAAACCTTACGGTCGGTAAATGAATCGAACCCGTGGACGGTACATCTACGTATTTTTACAGTATTACTAAAGCGGATTATATGACGTCTATATCAGACATCCTTAATGAACACAGCATTCCCAACTCTATTTCTCGCCTCTCTCAACCTTACTAATATAATACAAAAATAATCTAAAAATCTAGATGTGATTCAATTTAGTCTACTTTAAACAAATCACATTTGACAAAGAATGTACATTAGAAAGGTAAAATTGACAACGTGCGTATGGGAAACTAAATCAATACAGTAACGTTGGAATGGTCATCATAAGAGAGAACACGAGTAAAGTATAGCTGAAATGAATAGGTGAATCTATTATGAAACCTGAGGAGAAGAATGATACATTTTTGTCTCTTTAAACATCGTGTAGTTTTCAAACTTATATGTTGCAATATTATACACCTAACTGTTAACTCCTGGGATATTATGTACAAACTACAACTTCCCAATATCACACACCGATTTTTCAGACGTGAAGGACACTTCGCACTGACGTCAGTTTTATGTTGTGTAGAAATATTTTACTCTGCGTCACAAAGACGAGAACGTACTATGACGCCATCTATTTCCGTAAGCGTCATGGTACGTAAATAAATGACACTAAGCTGGTCATTTGATTAAAACCGGAAGCGGGCTAACCGCCATGCGTTACGTACAGCTCGGTTGGTCATAAACCTAGTGCCATTTGAATGTCTACCAATAGTGATATCCGCTAAAACAGCGTAAATTGTGCAGTCTTAGCAAGACAAATCACAACTGTATAAGTACACTAGGTATATGCTTTGATGTCATTCAGCTGTATAATCAATCCGATTGCCTTTTCAAAGATACCAGTCACCCAAATGAAACAAACAAACAAATTATTGAGTCATTTTTAAATAAATAAAATTTTTAAATTTGCAATACATTGTGTGAGAGGTTCATTAGTAAGCTTGATACAGGTTCGACTATTTTCAACTTCATTACCACCTTAACAATAACAAATCTGGCCGTCACCAATTTAGAACAGCACATACACAGATACTGTAAATATAACTCGATATTCAACATGTTTGACGTCATATCTTTAAAATCAAGTTCTTTATTTGCATTAAAATGATACAATTATTATAAACCGAATGCTTTTATGTTACTTTTAGCAATCCATATTTATTTGGTGCAAAATTCGTTTTTGTGGATGGTATTCTTCAGTTTATATTGACTTACATCTTTGTACCTTTCCAGGATCTGTGGATGTATGATTACAGAGCTGTGAGGAGAATTGAAATTGGAATTTTACAGCCACAAAGCCATTGCATAACCTCACAAACAACTGAGGAAACCTCTTTACCAAATTTACTCCAAGAGGGGAAAAAGACGGTTTGATGTTCTGAAAGGTTACGATTTCATTTATATTTACAGACAAACATACACAGGAGAAACGAAATGTTTATCTTAACAGATATATTTATCTTAACACCCTAGGGTAAAGATCTAAAAGTCTTCAACAATTCTGTTTGTTTGATCGTTGCATGTAAAAGGATGAAGAAAACCAACCTTCGAAGCTATAGGCGACAAACATAAACAAGACTTGACACTCACAATACGCAAAAACAAATAAGGCAGCAGCAGAATCCTTCGTGTGGTTTATTGACTTCAAAGGCAAAAGTACAACTGAAAGCTCCCTTCCATCTGCCCACTATCTGGTTATCAGAAGTTGATCGCGTGCCAGGCTTCCGTTTGCCAATATATGTTCAATACCGATCGGTGCCGGCAACAGGGCCAACACGGTAGATTCAATAAAACTTAGCGGCGCCTTACAGATACTCTAGCGCGGATTTTCACGTCCAAAATCCTCGGCTGTCAGCTTGTCTGGGTAGCTAAGACAGATTTGTTAGTTCTTGAGAAAAGCAAGAAAGATATGTCTGGAGTAGACATTGTAGACAGATCCAATATAGCAAAGTACAGCTCGGCTGAACGTTCTCACAACAGCTGGATATTCGGTATGGAAGAGTCTATTCAGCATCTAGGTTAAGCTCAAGCCAATTTTGAGATAATTAAACTTATATATCTTAAGAGATTTAGTTCTGATGAGTTGAATGACCAAGCATTTTCCCATATTCCCTGCAAGTTTATATATACATAGAATGATTATCGCAAAACCTATCAGCTAAGCTTAAAGTGACTGTAATCAATTTTGACTTCTTTCGAGTGACGTTGACCGGTTTGGAGGTGAGGAAGGTAAAGGGGGAAGGGGTTAGTGGGGACGTCGTTAGGCGGGGGGCGTATCAGGCGAGTTGACAGATGATATGTGGGAGAAAAGAAATGAGCCAAGTTATAGAAAATTTCGACAAGTATGCCGGTATATTCGATGCTTGGCTTTATAGCCAGGCGGAGGTTTATTAAGAACAGTTATGTGAGGTAGAAATAGTTTGTTGTTTTATAATTCATTTAAACTACAATGGATGTTTGGGATTTTTTATAATGACATGCCATCCACACATTTTTTCGCCATTTTCAGTCAGCAGAAATAAGGTGGTATACGAAATAAAAATTAGTGTTTGCCTGGTACAAATGCATGTCCTATACTGTTTGGTAACGAGACATCATGCTTTATCATCATGATCTCTAGGCATTTGATGTTGTTTGATCACGCAGAGCGACTTAAACATCAATTGTCGAGGACTAAGAAATTATAATGTTCCGTTTTCACAAATAAATAAATTATTACGTAACGTGCTCGTGCTAATCTTTAATTAAAAAGGTCCGGTCTCTGCTGTGAAAGAGAGCACTTTCGCGCGACCGGACAGGCGACTACTTTACTAAAGAACGCGTCTGCGTGAGCGAAGAGGGGAATAATTTGACGTATTGCAGTGTGTGTCATTACTGTTGCTATGCGGATTCAACTGAAATCATTCAATGTCTTGTTTTGTTCCATGCGGCATGCCGTGTTTTCGATCAATTAGAAGTGAACTTTTTGACATAAGGCATAGTAATATGTATGATCGGATGTATATTGGATTTTTGATAAGCTATTTTGCCAAACAGACGCCAGTGTTTCGTTTTATCTTCGATCAGACAGAAGCGTTGGATGATGACGCACTTATCAAATACTATTTATCAACCTGACAGCTCAATTTGAGGAATATTTTTGCTTTTTCCTTATGGTCATGTTGAATATTTATTTCTGGTATACCTATAAAATCCACTTTACTTGTTACTTGTTTATCTAGGTCCTGGAATTATCTGGCCAACTGTTCACTTTTGGCACGAAGAGATATAACCATTTGAAAAATTCTTGGTCAAGACTTCTTCCCAAATATCGGAAGAAAAGCAAATGCGACCTAAATGTTTTAATATTGAAATGGCATCTTTGTATGTGCGGCTTTTAAATTCCCTGTTCATAAAAAGGAATTCTAAACCAATGCATCTTCCCAAATATAACAAGAGAAGTGTAATATAAGCACCTATCCTAAAAAACAACCTTTGGCCAAACTGTAACAACACAATTTCTTCAATCCCTTTGCATTTTTAAATGCTTCTATTAAGTATGCTTTCCATATGAACACTGCTACTAACTGTTAGTTTGGTATCTTTCACTATATGGTGTCCCACCTATTGCCTATATTACATTGTATATTTGTTTTTTCTTGACAGTTTGGACTTATCACTCACCTCATGTAAACTTTTCTTTTAAATGCTGTAAAATATCATTTTTCTCCCATTGGTAGCCATTGTGAGATAGGCTTATATATGAGCCATACAAACATTATCGACTTGAATTTGTTTATCTCTCTTATACTTAGAAATTTAATTAACCGACCCCATACTGGAATAAATAAGGATGATGGTACAAAATATTACACAAATCCAGATAGTGTATCATCGTGCTTCCTTACAGACACGCGGCTAAGACGAAGCCTTGACAACATCATGTCCATCCCTTCTTCTGCCAAGAAAGTTCAATTAATTTATCTCAGTGAAGATTAGATTAGGAGCACACAATATACAGATTATATTAGGCGTTCGTCTTCACCAGACGTGTCTCGGCTTCTTTAAAACTCCCTAAGGTCTAGCATGGTCAAGGCCGTCTGTACATGAATGACTTGGGGAACACAATATTTCAAAACATGTCAAAACCTTTCTGATGATATGGACCTTGTTTGGATTCGCCTTTGTCTTTACACAAAACAAATTATCTTTAATTTAAATACACGACAGTGGATCGATAGATAAATGCTTGTTCTTCCAGTCTTATCTTTATCCTCGCAGTGTTTAGCCATATATTTTTAACGTCTTAAATTAAATTTAGATATATCTGAAAATGTAAACACATTAATTCGGGCACTTCAGTTTTAAGCAGGCCCTAAATTTCTCACGGCGCATTTATAGAAAACTACTTCCGATAGAAACTTCAGGTTTGTACCATTATAAAGAGCGCACCGTGAACTAGTAAGTAGTGCCCTAGTTTCTACTAGTTCGTCCTTGATTTTTGTAATGTTTTCTGAAAGTTGTATTTTTACATTTTTATAAAACATTCCAAGGTGGGATAGACAAAAAATCCACTGTGATCGACCTAATCAAATTTTTTTCAAACTGAGGCACCGCTTACTAGTTCAAGGACTATTCTACTAAGACAACTAATCTATTAACTCTTTTCGTTATTGCGCTTCGAGAAACAAACCGTAAAAAATGCAGTCTGTGTTTATGTTGACATTTACTCACTTTGCAATATTTTTGGAAATAATATTTGGATTGTCACCACATTCAAAAATTGGTAATCCTGAGTATTCGAGCTTTTTAAAAAGATATACATGTAGATATTTTAGCCGGTATGGTTCGGATTTATACTCTTCTGTAGAAGATACTGAATACAACAAATGTTCTGAGAATCGACCAAGGGGTCCAGCAAGACCTTAAGCAAGACCAGGAAAACAAGGTCACCATTACAGATTAGTGAATATTATTAAAGCTGGACGTATATCAACAATATATGATAACTTTGAACTGTTTGAAAGGTTGAGTATGCGTCTATTCACTTAATCGAGAATAGTGGTTAAAGCTTAGAATATCGAAAATGTTTTAGTAGGACAACTGTTATCTCTGCATCGGAGACGAGAAGCCTAAATCTCTAGACAGATAATAAAACAACAATCTGTGTTGTTTGTCGGACAATCGCTTTCCAATAACAACTTAATACCTAACGTTTGCCATGTTGCCGCCTTCAATGTATCTTCGTCTAAGAGAGACTTTGTCACGGATGATCAGGCTAAGAATTCTCAACTGTTTGACAATGGGACATCATGCTTTATCATCTCTAGGCATTTGATGTTGTTCGATCACACAGAGCGAGTTAAACATCAATTGCCGAGGGGCTAATAACTCATCAGGTTCATTTCTCAAACATGCATGTTATACGTAACCTTCTCGAGCTATTTTTTAAATAAAAAATGACCGGCTTCAACTGTGAAAGAGAGCATTTTCTCTTAAATGCTGTCAAATATCGTTTTTATCCCAATGAATGGTGGAGTTGATTGTCTAATATGAAACCCTTTGTAGCCTCATTAAACAGCTGTTAGCAGTCAACTGGACAATCTGCGACCACCTGTCTAACTTGAAGCGGATGAAAACAGGAGGGAAAATGAGAAAGAACAGCGACGGTTTTAACCAAGGATGTGTTTTTCTTTGATTGGCGTTTAACATCATAACAATGTTTTTTCCCTTTTTGACGAGTTGACCTCTTCATATTCTATCATGTTTACATACGGGGAAAACTCGAAGTCATCTATGTAACAACCTACCAGACATCTAGTCGCTGAACAACGACTGCTGGTCTCGATCAATTGCACCTTGAAATAAAGGCAAATGTTGGTCTGGTTGTTACACCCGCCCAAGACGATGACGATGAAAAAGACAGGTACAGACAGTAATAAAGTGCAAACATCTATATACAGTTAATGTACATTTAGCCACAGCCCTACTATATACCTTAGTCACGAAATCAAAAAAAGATTAAAAAAAGAAAGAGAAAAGTACTCATTTAAAACCGGTTTTCGGAATATACGTCTTTGAAGTTGTACATTCCAACAACACCAATATACATGACAGCAATATAGTTCAGAATATGAATTCGTGTAATTACAGTATTTGTCTATCATAAAGAACAATTATGACCAACGTAAGAACAAAAATTGTAATGGTTAAGACGAAAGTCCTATCATCTTCTTATCCATCTGTTTCAGATGTGTGTGCGTGTGTGGCTTCTTATGTGTGAACAACAATATAATTAAGTAAGATGAATAGATTCAATATCGAGACAGAAGAAATGTAACAAAGCTAAACTTATTATGTGGATTATTCTCGAGGGCCATTGAACACATGTCGTTAAATATTTTGTCGCACACATATTGTTTAAGGCTATATTGCAGACGGACAATTAAAAATTATCTTTGGAGTGTGAAGCTCGTCATCTAACATTCGTACCGTTCCCAGGGAATAGTTAAATATTTCGATATTTATATAAGGACTAAAAGTAATTGACTTCACGTCTCGTCTGTTGTTGACAGAAGAGAAAAGGACACGGTATTTAAAAACTCGTTTGACATATTATATCGATCAAAAAATTAAATTGTCGACAGTTATTGCATGTAAATAATTAATGGAACATAAATAATGATCGAACCAGTGCATAAAGTTGAACTTCAGTTATCAGCATTTAAACCTTGAATATTTAATTAAGTCAACATGGTGGGATAGACTTTAAGAGATATAGAATCTCAGCCTATGGTGTTCCACAGACTTTCTCAGAAGATAAAATTTAAAACGCTTTGCAATTTTTTAAAAATACGATTGACTCACGTTTTGGTCTCGACTCTTTCATCAGAGGGCATGAAAAAGACTTTCGGAATGTTTGTCACTCAAAGTAACCGTTTGTCAACATAATGACAGTCATTAAATACGTTTCGAGGAGAATCAATCTATAAACTAGACTGTGATATAATTTAGTCCACAAGGTGCAATATAACGGTGGCCTAAAATATGGGACAAATAAACCCGATTAAAGCGCTGAATCGGGCCGATTGGACTCCTGAGCCCGATGCCAATGACCGATTCCAAAATTGTAAAATTTAATACAATTAAAGCTTAAATAGCACGCTATTTTATTTAAATTGAGTCCGTGGAAAGCTGTAGTTATCAAATCTATATAAACTCAGTCAAAAAAGACACTTCTCACTGGTTTGGATATCGATAAGTTGAACAGTGGTTTTAAATAATGATTAAATTCCATTTTGTGCCCATTAATGACGATGTACCATACAAATCATGTTCATAATGTTTGTATGTTTGTTTGATTGGTGTTTAACGTCGTACTCAAGGGTATTTCACTTATATGACGACGGGCACAAAAAAAGAACATCACAAACAAATCTGCTTCCGTTTATACCCTTTAGCTCTGCGAACAGCAGGGCAACAGAAAGCAACCTCTTTTCTTGACTCTTACGATCGACCGAGAAAGCCGAGGGAGTATTGTTCAGGGCCATGGCCCACCCGCTCCCTCACAGGGCTGTTCATAATGTAACCAGTTTCACCGAAAATGCTACAGAAAGGTATGAGAGAAAAAATGGCAAGTTACAACTCGATGAAAGCATGTCAATAGCGCGTATGCCCTCCATGAGCGTTCACAACTGTGACGCAACGTCTCCTCGTGAATTGAATGATGCACCTGAACACAGCTGCGTCGCGATAATTGAACCAACATGGCACCAAGTTCCTGCAAATTCTATGGAGGGTTCCTTACTTGACGCAGTCTTCTGCCCAACACATCCCATACATGTTCTATGGGATTAAGTTCGGACATTAATGC